>JADRCD010160985.1:0-10293 GCA_019843815.1 Montemys delectorum
AGGGGGTAGTTGTTTTTTGCTTGCCTGATTTCTTTGGAGACGAGATCTCACTCCACAGCACTGGTTGGTGCTATATAGACCAGGCTGACCTCAAACTCAAGAGAGATCTGCTTCTGCCCCCTACGTGCTAGGACTAGAGGTATGCACCATCCTGCCTGGCTCTGTTAGGTTTTTTTTGAGACAAGGACTCACCTAGGCTGGCCTGAACTAACAGCCATTCTCTTGTCTTAGCCTCCTAAGAACTGAGATTACAGGCACAAGACACCAACCCCAGTTACATTTGTTTGTTTATTTTTTTAAATGGGAGACTCTATATGTTGCCCAGGTTGGTCCCCAACTCACGATATTCCTGTCTCAGCTTCCAAAGTAGCTAGAGTACAAATGGGAGCCACTGCACCTAATTGGAAATGTTCACCCAGCTGGGCTGTGAAAACATTATTTCAGAAGGAAAGTCTTGTACTTAAGACATCTGAGTGGTGTTCCAACTAGCTTTTGGAAGATTACTCAAGAAAAACAAAGGAAGCTTTCCAGATAAAAGTAGGTCATAGGGCTGGAAAGACAGCCCAGTGGTCTACAGTACTTGTTTTTGCAAAAGACCCAGAACTACATGGTGGCTCACAACCATCTTTAACTCCAGTTCAGGAAATCCAACTCTTCTGGCCTCTGCAAGCCACTGTGGATTCATACATACATACATACATACATACATACATACATACATACATAAACATACAAACATACAGGCAAATATTCATGTATATAAAATAAAATGAAACTAGAAAAAGAAAGAGCCAAGTTTAAAGATACAGAAGATGGGGCTGGAGAGATGGCTTAGTAGTTAAGAGCACTGGCTGCTCTTCTAGAGGTCCTGAGTTCAATTCCCAGCAGCCACATGGTGGCTCACAAACATCTGTAATGGGATCTGATGCCCTCTTCTGGTGTGTCTGAAGACAGCCACAGTGTACTCATATACATTAAATACATAAAGAAAGGAAGGAAGGAAGGAAGGAAGGAAGGAAGGAAGGAAGAAAAGAAGGGAGAAAGAAATCTTTTTTAAAAAATATAGAAGGTGCAGGATGGGTGGATCTCTGTAACCTGAATGAAGGCCAGCCTGGTCTACAGAGTGAGCTCCAGGATAGCCAGGGCTATAGAGAAACCCTGTCTTGAAAGCTCTACCTGCCTCTGCCTCTCGAGTGATGGGATTAAAGGCATGAGCCAGCACCACCATAGCATAACTAAAGTTAAGGAAATAAAGCTTACAGACAGCAGATCCTGAGGATCACAGAGAGCCCTGAATATACTCCCACAGGCCACACGGCTTCCCTGGGTTGATTTGGAAGAGGGTGAAGTTTGGTAAGGCTTATAGTTTAGAGGACAGTTCATGACATGTGTTTAGGACAAATTGGGGGAATAGGTAAATGGAATCCAGGATTCTGGCTGGGAAACCATTTAAGTATCCAATTCATTGTTTTTGTTTTGGGCAGAGTTTGTATGTATGTGGTGCAGGAACGTGACAGAGGCCAGAGTAGAATGTCAGATATATCCTTCTACTCTCTGTGCCTTACTGCCTTTGATGCAAGGTCTCTCACTTAACTGGAAGCTCTCTCTGTCTATGCTAAGTTAGCTCCAGGGATCCTGTCACCCCATCTACCCTGTGCTGGGGTTAAGACACGCACATCCAAACTCCACTTTTTATGTGGGTGCTCATGAACTCAGGTCCCTATGCCTGCACCACAAACACTCTTATTTACTATCTCCTCAACTCCTCTATTTGTTTTAAATTTTCCTTTGGGTTTTTTTTTTTTTTTTTTTTTAAAGACATAGTCTTGGGGTGGTGAGATGGCTCAGCAGATAAGAGCACTGACTGCTCTTCTGAAGGTCCTGAGTTCAAATCCCAGCAACCACATGGTGGCTCACAACCACCAGTAATGAGATCTGACTCCCTCTTCTGGAGTATCTGAAGACAACTACAGTGAATTACGCTGGAGTGAGCGGGCAGAGGTCCTGAGTTCAATTCCCAGCAGTCACACACATGATGGCTCATGGCCATCTGTACAGCTACAGTGTACTCATACACATAAAGTAAATAAAATAAATCTTAAAAAAAAAAAAAAAAGACATGGTCTTACTCTGTAATCCAGGCTGGCCTCAAAGTCACTATGTAGCCCAGTCTGGTGTTGGAACACCTTTGGTCCAGAACAACTGCATTAGCATACCCTATTAGGTATATCTGTCTGGTAAAAATATATATTATCACTTACATATAAAGTCCATATTCTTTACTGTATGATCCGCTGATACTTTGTATTTTACCGTATTTTATTTCATTTTCAAGATGTTGGCTAAAATCGATTACACCGATTTTGTGACATACTAAGTTCGTTATTACTTGGTCTTAAACACCTTGGATGTCTTGTGGGGAAAGGGAAGCAGAGGTTAGCTTGGGGTGTGCACTTTCAGGCTGAGCCTCAATAGCGGCAGTGCAATGAAACCAACTAAGTACTACTGAAAAATGCAGCTCTCCAGACGTGTAGATGCATTTGTGCTCGCACCTACGCGTATTCAGAAATATCTGTATCACTTCTGCCCTAGAAAGCATATAAAAGCGAATGTATACTTACAGAGCTGACAAGCACTAAGCTCAGGAGTTAAGTGACAGCCTGGGGAGAAGCCCAGGTAGGGGCAGAGAGCATTGCGTGTGGCACCTGCGGTGTCAGGCACGTCCTGGTGCCCAGGCCCTCGCCTAGCAGAAACCAGAGCCACAGGGCCGAGTGACGGTGGCCGAGTAACTGACCGTGCGCGACGGGGTTTTCAGACCCGGGACAGCGGCGCGCACAAGTTACCCACAGTGCACCGCGGCGCGCACGCGTAGACCGCCGCTCCCGGCGTGCAGCGCCGCGGCCCAGGCGGCCGCCTTAGGCTGCCCCGCAGGGCCGGTGGGGCCCGAGCAGCGGGAGCATGGCTCTGAAACGGATCCAGAAGGTAAGAGTAGCGGGAACGGGGTCCTCCCGCCCGTCCACTTCGCGGGCTGCCGCAGCGAATAGAAACCCGCGGCAGGGAGCGTTGCCCCCCGCGAGGCGGAACCGCCGTCCGCGCAGATTTAGGAGGTGGATGCGCGCGCGGGGCCGGCGGCTCGCGGGGGCGGAGTCACGCGACCGTGCCACGTGCGCGCGCAGCCGCGGGCTGGCGTTAGGGAAACTGGAAGGTCTTACCCGGTGCCTAGCAAGAGAGGATGAGCTGCGGGGGTAGTTCATCCTGTAGGTAACGGTTTTGTCCATTAACCTAGAGTCTGGTAGATGCATCGCAGAAAACATAAAATAGAGCCACTTCTGTTCTGCTGTTCCACCAATCCACCCTTTACCATTTGTTAACGTTTTAGCGTATCTACTTTTCGTCCTTTTCCTAAAGAAAATTATTCTATATTTCTGTGTTGTTTTTTGTTTGTTTCGTTTTGGTTTGGTTTGGTTTGGTTTTTGTGTTTTTGGGGGCTTTTGTTTTTTGGTTTTTTTTTTTTTTCAGACAGGGTCTCTATGTAGTCCTGGCTGACCCGGAACTCTGTGTAGACAAGGCCAACCTCAGCTCACAGAGATCTACCTGCTTCTGCCTCCCTAGGGACGTGCACCACCAAAACCTGAATTGTACTGTAATTTATGATCTATGTTTTCACATAGTATTAAAAGCTGGGGTTTTCTATGCAGCAGAATAGTATTTATAACTGCTTTTTAAAATAGATTTGTTTATTTTTAATTTGTGTGTATGCATTTTGCCTGCATATGTGTTAAGTGCCTCCAGAGTCCAAAAGAGGGCATGTGTTGCTCAGGAACTGCTCACTTACATGTGGTTGTAAGGTGCTTTATGTAGATGCTAAGAATCATACTCAGGAGCTCTAGAAGAGCAGCAGTTCATGCCCTTAACCACTGAGCTATCTCTCCAGCCCTATAACCCTAACTTTTAGCATTAGCATGACTCTTTCCACCAAGTAGATCCAAGGTATGTCACAATCAGATTTCTGTTGCTGTGATAAACACCATAACCAGAATCAACTTGGGGAGGAAAGGGTTTGTCTGGCTTACAGCTTATGTAGCCCATCATCAGAGGAAGCCAGAGCAGGAACCTGGTGGCAAACACTAAAGAAGAGGCCATGGAGCAGTGCTGCTTACTGGTGTGTGCCAGTTTGCTTTATTATATACCCCAGGACCATGTACCCAGATATAGCACCATGCACAGTGGGCTGGGCTCTTCTACATCAGCCATCAGTCAGGTAAATGTCCCACAGATCTGTCTACAGGACAGTCTGATGGAAGGATTTCCTTGGTTGAGGTTACCTCTTCCCAAATGACCCTAGTTTGTGTCAACTTGACAAAAAATTAACTAACTCAGTTGGCCCCTTATCAACTTAATATGCCAATAGATTATTATTAAACCATAATGTTTTTTTATCCCCAAGATCTCATAATAATATCACAATACAAAATGCATTGCAACTTTTAAATAATGTGCTTTTTTTTTAAATTCTTTTATGTATATTGGTGTTTTCTCTGCATGTATGGCTGTGCATCATATGCATGCTTGGTACTCTGTGGAGATCAGAACAGGGCGTCAGATCTTCTCAGACTAGACTTTTAGATGTTTGTGAGCCACCATGTAGGTGTCGGGAGCAAGTGCTCTAACCACTGAACAATCTCTTTGGTTGTCATTCCAACTTTATAAAGTCCCAAAGTCATTAAAAACACAAACACTTTAAAAGGTCAGTCTGGAGAGATGGCTCAGCAGTTAAGCGTGCTTGTTGTTCTTTCAAAGAACTTAGATTTTATTCCCAGCATCTACATGGTGGCTCACAGCAGTTCACATTCCAGTTCCAGGGGATCAGGTGCCCTCTTTTGACATCCATGGTCACCGAGCCCACATGTGGTGCACAGGCATACGTGGAGGCAAAACATTTACACATAAAATATAATGAAAATAGTCTAAATTTTTTTTTAAAAAAGTTAAAGTCCAGTCTCTTTAAAATATCCGAAGTTGAAGCCAGGTATGGTGCCACATGACTTTAATCCCAGCACTCAGAGGCAGAGACAGGTACCTGTGTCCCTGATTTCATGGCCAGCCTGATCTGCAGAGCAAGTTCTAAGACATCTAGGGCCACATAGAAATTTTATCCTCAAAAAACTAACTAACTAAATAAATAAATAAAATTTTCTTAACTGTTAAGTTCTTATAAAATGATGTTACAAACATTCTATTCCAAGAGGGAAGAACAAGGACACAGTTATAATCAAATCAAAATGAAACTCAAATCCTCCCCATAGTGTAAACAGTTGCTCAGTGTATGGTTTCTGGGCTGGGGCTCACGATCTTACTGCTCCAAGGGGCTTAGGAAGCTTCCCTTTCCTGGCTCTATCCTCCACAGCACACACAGTTTGTCTCAGAGGCTGATGCCAAGAGAATGGAGATGGAGATGAGGAAAAGAGGATCATGCCATTGAGCCAGGCATGGAGCTCAACCAACAAGCAACTACTTGGCAGATAAGAGGCCTCATGGAATAGTGGGTGGAGCTTCAGAGAAAAGAGTGAAGAGACCCAGTGTGTTGGGAGAGCTTGCCCAGGCTTGGGCCAGTGGCTGAAAGGAAGAAAACAGTTGGATTAAAAAAAAAAAAAAAAACAATCTCGGGACTAGAGAGATGGCTCAGTGGTTAAGAGCACTGACTGCTCTTCCAAAGGTTCTGAGTTCAAATCCCAGCAACCATATGGTAGGTTACAACCATCTGGAATGGGAACTGATGTCCTCTTCTGAAAACAGATACAGTGTACTCATACACATAAAGTAAATAAATAAATTTATTTTTTATTTTTTATTTTTTTAAGGATTTATTTATTTTTATTTTATGTGTATGAGTACACTGTAGCTGTACAGATGGCTGTGAGCCATCATGTGGCTGCTAGGAATTGAACTCAGGATGGCCCCCCTCGCTCCAGTGTAATATACTGTAGCTGTCTTCAGACGCACCAAAAGAGGGTGTCAGATCTCACTATCTCATTATGAGTGGTTGTGAGCCACCATGTGGTTACTGGGATCCGAACTCAGGACCTTCTGAAGAGCATTCAGTGCTCTTACCCACTGAGCCATCTCACCAGCCCCCAATCTTTTTTTAAAAAATCTCATTAAGAGGCTAATTTATGCTGGGCAGTGGTGGCACACACCTTTAATCCCAGCACTTGGGAGGCAGAGGCAGGCAGATTTCTGAGTTCGAGGCCAGCCTGGTCTACAGAGTGAGTTCCAGGACAGCCAGGGCTATACAGAGAAACCCTGTCTGGAAACAAAAAAAAAACAAAACCAAACAAACAAACAAAAAAAAGGCTAATTTATTACACTGTTCTCTTTTGCATGGCCTTAAGATAATCCCCCTTTCTAAAGTGTGGTCTCTTAGCCAGACACTTAATCAGCCCAGCTGAATTAACTCTTATGTTTTGGGTAGCTTGGAATTGTTGGTCTCCATCCAAACCAGATGTAGAATCTATTGTCATGATCAGGAGGAGATAGCTTTCTCTTAAGGGGCAGCCAGTGCCACTGTAACATTCACCCCTCTGAAGAAGTAATCCTAAAACCTTTTGAGAGGCAAGCAAGATTAGGGAGTAAATAAAATCTATTCTTATCAAGAAAATCTAGAGAGAACGATAGAACAGGGAAGAAGAGAAGCCAAGATGAAGGCAGACGGACAGGAAGAAGATCTTGAACCATCATGTCTTAACATAGCCACAGGTAGTTATGATATCACAAAGGATAGAATAATTGGGATAATTTGTCTAATCTAGGTGGGCAGCTTTTATCATTATCAATTGGTCCTGAAATTATTGTATTGGCATTTTGTGAACTGAGAATTTATTGATACATAAATCTGATTGGTTAATTATAAAAGAAAAGAAAAATCCAGACATACAGTTCCACAGCTATTCACTAGAAGAGATCAGTGTCTGGACTGGAGTCTCACACTGTCCAAGCAAAGGTGCTTGTTCAGGAGAAAGTAAGAAACCACAGCTCCTAACTGGTGTTCACAGCCAAGGAACCAAGACTGTTCCTAGAACTGCTGCTTTTGGGATCCCTGGCCCTAAACTGCCTAGCTAATCTTTATCTCCTGTTCCCATCAGCCCCACTCAAGAAGAATTAACCCCTGTTAATAGCTGTTTGTATTGTGAATGCTAATTATGTCCCCCCAAAAACTGTATGAGAGTGAATGTATGTAGCTTTTGGGAACCTGCCCCCAGTTTGTTCTGACTGGTAAATAAAGATGCCAACAGCCAATAACTGGGAGGTGGGGGTGGGGGACAGATTTGAGGATTTGAGGATTTAGGATTGGAAGAATAAAGAAAGGAAGAGGAGATCTGCTGTGCCAGGAGAGTGTGGAGGGGAGGAGAGATGCCAAGCCTGAGAAGAGTGCAGGAGACTCTTCTGAGAGAGGAGGCATGGCCGCCATGTGAAGGATCTGAGAGAGCACAGCCCAGAGGGCTGCCCAACTGGGTCCAGGGCAGCCAAGATAGAACATAGAGTTAGGAAGTATTAACTCGGGATTATATTAAAATATAAAGGCTGAGTGTCTGTCTTTTATTCAGGAACCTAAGCCACTGGGGAGGGTAGGAAACCTGCTTCAACAAACCCCAGTTATCATTTCAGAATTAGGATGATAATCTGTCTGACTTCTTTGAGCTTATTGAGGTCCTCGGGTGTGGCAGTTGGGCTACCCTTCCAGTGGACTCATCTAAGGGACCCTGAAATAGCATTAATGGTCCCATTTGTACAGCAGCCTGATATGGTGAGGAAAGGAAGCTCTGGAAAAGAAGCTTTCAAGAGGAACTTGACAGGAGTACCTGGGAAGAAACATCAGGGAAGAATGAAACTGAAGCCTTGGAGCAGAGAAAACGGTTCCATTCCCCAAGAACTGGCATGAGCTTGTATAAGCCCTTGACAGACAACCAAGAAGACCGTGTCCAAAGCCTGGTGGGATCCCCTGATAGGCTCATAAGAGCATTCATTCATTAGGCTCCTCCTCAGCTGATTTTTTCTGTTTGGCTCTAAAGCTTGGCTCCACCATGATGTTACCCAGATATGCTTCTAGGTATAGATTTAGGGTGGGCCTTCCAACTTCAAACAATCCAATCAAGAAAATCTCTCACAGCTGCTTGCATTTTAATTGACTCTATATTTAGTCAAGTTGACAATCAAGATTGTCATTCATAAGCGGCTTCACAAGTTATAACCAGGCATCCCAAAAGGTCTCATTTTGATCTTCATTTGGTTCTTAGGTACAAACTGTTGCTCACCTCAAACACTATATTTTTATTTTGTGTGTGTGTGTGTGTGTGTGTGTGTGTGTGTGTGTGTGTGTGTCACATGTGTAAGGATACCCTTGGAGGCAAGAAGGGGGTATTGGATCACCTGGAACTGAAGTGGTTGTGAGCCCCATAAAGTGGGTGCTGGGAACAGAATTCTGCTGAAAGAGCAGCAAGTGCTTTTAGCTGCTGAGTGTCTCTAGTCTGTCCAGGAACTCTTGACTGTCCTGTACCCACCTCTGTAAGTAGCCTCCTGCCTAGCCTTCTTTCCAGCTACCTTCTTCTGCCAGATTAATCATGGCGAGAGAACCAGTGTGCACAGGCAGCTTCCTAGGCACAGAGCAACCTAACTGCTGTCTCTTGTTGTAGGAACTGACTGACTTACAGAGGGATCCTCCTGCTCAGTGTTCTGCAGGACCTGTGGGTGATGACTGTAAGTATGTTTGCAGACTTCAGAAGGCTTACAACCAAAACCACCTGTGTCGTCAGGGGCCAGACCCCATTCCTACTCTCTTCACTGAGCAGTTCTTACCATAGCTAATTGTTTTCCTTTCACATGCTTATGAATTGCTTTTTGTTTGGTTGGGTTTTGCTGTTTTAATACATGTCTTGTTTAGTAGCTGAGGCTGGCCTGAACATACAGTGTAGCCCAGGTTGGCCTCAAACTTGTAATCTTCCTGTCTTATTCTCCAGATTGCTAGAATTATAAATTGTGCCACCTTGCCCAGTGTAGATTGCTTTTTCTTTTCTTTCTTCTTTCTTTTTGTTTTTGTTTGTTTTGTTTTGTTATTTTTGTGATTAAAGCTTAAGGATCATTTTCCATTGTATTATAATTTGAGAACATCAACAGAACAGGCAAGCTATAAATTTCGATGGAGAAGAGGAAAAGTAGTTAGAGTTCAAGAAAGCAGGTGTGGAGTAATAGAGCTCAGCTTCTGCCTGAGGTTGGGAACTGGGTTCTTCAGAGAAGTAGTGAGAACTCAGTAAAGTGGGCAGACTTGGTGAAGATCTGGAAGTTCCTGCCTGAATTGCTTTCTCAGTGGGGATCATGAGCTCATATCATTGTGACTGGTCAGGTTACATTCCAAATGGAGCCTGCACCATTAGAAATCATTCTTTCTCTACTGAGTCATGAGGAAGACAGGTTGTCCCAGATCAGGCATGGGACACTAGTGAAAATGGTACAGAGATAGTTTTTAGTTATTTAATGTTTAAATGATTTTACATGTATCTTATTATTTTATCTACATGTATGTCTGTACACAACAGTGCCTTCAGAAACCAGAAGAGGACATTGCATCCTCTGGAACTGGATTCACAGATGGTTGTGAGCCACCATGTGGCTGCTGGGAATTGAACCTGGGTGCTCTGGAAGCTCTTAACAACTGAGCTATTTCTCCAGTCCCTTCACAGTGTCTTTTGAGACAGGGCCTCTAGCTGAACCTAGAACTCACCTTTTTGACTAGACTGGCTGGATAACTACCCAGCCCCTAAGATGTACCTATACACGCATGCACGCACGCACGCACGCACGCACGCACGCACGCACGCACGCACGCACGCACCATTGCATGCTGCCACATCTGACTTTTACTTGGGTGCTGGGATCCAAACTCAGCTTCTCATCTTTTACAGAAAGCACTTTGTCCATTGAGTCAGCTTGATGGCCATGCAATTTTTTTTTTTTGAGACAGTGTAGATTGCCTTAAAATTTGAGCCTCCTGCAAATAGTTATTTTTTTTTAAAGATTTATTTATTTATTATATGTAAGTACACTGTAGCTGTCTTCAGACGCACCAGAAGAGGGCATCAGATCCCATTACAGATGGTTGTGAGCCACCATGTGGTTGCTGTGATTTGAACTCGGGACCTTTAGAAGAGCAGTCAGTGCTCTTAACCGCTGAGCCATCTCTCCAGCCCACAAATGGTTATTTTTATGTAATATGTATTTTTCTATCACTTAAAAAAATTT
>JADRCD010160991.1:0-11970 GCA_019843815.1 Montemys delectorum
TTATTAATTAAGGGGGGAGATCCACCCTGAATGTGGGCAGCACCATTTCATGGGCTGGGCTCTGATGCGGAAGAGTAGCGAAAGCTAGCTGAGTAGCAGGCAAGCATGCAAGGATGTGTTTAAGTCTCTCTCTGCCCTGGACTATGCATGTGACTTGACTGGCTGCTTCGAGCTCCTGCTACTGTGACTTCCCTGTTGTGATGGACTGTACACAGGATTCTAAACCAACGGAACCCTTCCTTTGCTTGAGTTGCTTTTTTTGTCAAAGTGTGAGTCCCAGCAACAGAAATGAAACTAGAACACGATGCTTAAGTTCCACATCCAACTCCCCTCTGCGCTGTGTCTCTACATACTCCCATGCTCCTCTCTCAGTGGCTTCTCCTGCCGGCTGATGGACCTTTTAATGCTCTGAAATGATGGTTCAGCTGGATGACTGCAAACTTTGTGTGAGGGTTGATCTTTATTATCTACTTCATATGATCTAGAATTGCCATGCATCGAACTCTGAATTATCTAGTTAGGTTAATTGATATGGATAGAAGGCCAAGAAAACCCCTGGAGCTTCTAGAACATTCTCTCCTTCAGGGCAGGCCTCCATCTTGACTGATGAGAATGGATTAGTAAGCATGCCACCAGACTAGCCCACTGATGTGGACAACCAAGAGATGTGCTCTCTGTCTCCCACAGACTGTTCCCCTTGCTTCAGTGAGAGACTGTCCTGGTTAAAGGCTTTTGTTGGGCCTTATTTCTTTACCCCACACCCTACCTCTTGCCTCTTTGGGAATTTTTCCCAAAAGTATCTCAAAAATAAACCTTTGCACTCTTGTCCTTATCTTAAGAGTATTTTTGGATTTGAAATGCTAGGTCATGCGGCAACTCTATTTTTAACTTTTTGAGAAACTTCAAAACTGCTTTCCAAAGTGGTTGTATCACTTCAGTTTCTTCTCTTCATGCTCATGATCAGTACTCATTAGCACTGGTCTTTTAAGCATAGCCACCTTAGGGAACACAAAGTGCTATCCATGGTGGTTTTGGTTTTGATTTGTCTAAGAACTAAAGAAGTTTAGCATCTTTTCATGTGTGTATTGGAGATTTGTTTATTTTCTTTGGAAAAATATCTATTTGAATTCTAGGCTGTTTATTCTATTTCATTTGGTCTCCTGCTTTTAGATTTAAAATTTATATTTTATGTATAGGCGTATTTTGCTGGCATATAGGTATGAACACCACATGTAAGCTCCATGCTTTTTGAGGTCAAAGAGGACATCAGATACCCTGGAAGGGGACTTACTGATATTTGTAAGCCACCATGATATAGAAAGCTTCCCTAGCATGTGCAAGGCCCCGAGTTAGATCCTCCCAACCACAAATAAAATAAAATAAAATAAATACTATTTCTAGTTATAATAATACTAATTTAAATCCCAGCCCTACATCATTATTTTTAGTGGCTGTGCAGTAGACCATGATCTTGGCATTATACTATTTCCATTCTGACAAACCATGTTGGTTTTTTTTTCTGTTACCATAAACAATAGTGTAACAATAATACAACGGCATAAAACTCATAAACTTAGGTATTCTTATATTGTTAGTTTCAAAGGGAGAAACACAGTCAATGGGCATTTGAAGTGTAAGCAGATATTTTCAGGTTATTGCCTCAAATTGCTGTCCCAGCTTCCATTTCTGCAACATGATCACAATATTGTTTATACAACACAATTGAGTCTTAAGCCCAATTACATTCTGAGGACTTTGGATCGTAAGTATATGATTGATTACCTAGGGCTTAACCACTTTTCTATATATGTAGATACTGGAAAAACAAAATGTGCATAATGTTCAGAAAATATTTATGAAGACTTCTTTTCCAATGTCTCAATGTCTTTTTCTCAAAAGACTTTATGACACACAATGGAGTGGCTAGAATGGAGAAGATGGTAAAAATCAATGCTGGCAAGCATGAAGGTCATCAGTAAGAACTCACAGAAATGGTAGAATTTTGAATAAGACTTGAGTGATTTTAGGAAATTATTTGATAGAATTTCCTGAAACCAAACATCTGAGCAGCCCATTCAACATTAAAACGTACTCAACAGAATTCTTAATGTGTCATCATCTATTCAAATATGGTAAGGTCTTTATGGCAGTAGTATTTATGTTAGTGCTGTCTGGGCTGCACAGTGCCCAAATGTGTGGTTTGTTGACATGCTGAATCCTTCAAGCCAAAGGAGATTGACATGGCTCAGAAGCAAGATTCCTTCAATTGCCCTCCTGTTTCTGGACGTCTAGAGAGCAGAAGAAAAAACAGGGACTGGGAGATGGCAGGGGCTCTCAGACTGCTGGAGATATTGTCTCTTTCGGAGTGTTGGGAGCTAGGTTGTGGGGTAGTGATGTGAGAGGTGATGGAATCAAGGGCCCAGGAGGAGGAGGTTGGGTCACTGAATGCTGTCCTGTGAGATGCTGGCTTCCTGGAAGTTTTCCCTAGAGTTGTTATAAAAGAGCAGGCTTTTTTCTGAATCTCTCTCACTTCCTGTTATGTCATGTGATTGTTCTCGTCTCCTCAGCTCCCACCTTATGAGACCAACCTTCATGCCAGTCTCATCAAAAGCCAAACAAACTGATCGGGCCACTCAATCAATCAACTTGTTCTTTTTTTCTTATATTTTCCCAGGCTAGGTATTTTGTTTCCATAACTGCAAACAGATTAATAAAACAATTGGACATGTGAATTTTTGAACATGAAAGTATTCTTTTATAATTGGTACATATTTCTGCGTATAAGCTACACCACAATACAAAGTTATTGGGAAGGAAAACAGTAAATAGTTCTGCCTCTGGTTTCAGACAGTTTTTAAAAACTTTGGTTGTATAAACATAGAGTTTGAATTAATAGGACAATAGTGGTCCCATCGACTCTTGCCTATTTTAGCATGCACTAAACCCACAAAAGTGATGTAAGCGCTTAGGCTTGTTCTGAACATGTCCCTACCAGTTGCTCCCAAGATTCCTTCCAGGTGATCTTAGCATGGCATTACCCCATTAAATACCTGTGCTGATGATATCAAAGTCTGCATTCCAAAGTAGAACCTGAGCTTAAGTTGGGAGGGAGAAGGAAGACCTGGACCAGGGGGTGTTTCCTTACTCTGCCTGAAGCTGAGGGGTGGGATCCCTGTTACAGCCATCAGCTCTTGCACTCAGATGCTTCCTCTGTGGCTGCTGGGTGCCTTCATTCCACACCGCTTTCTCACCCTGGGTGGCAGAGTCAGTGTTGGCATTCGCCCACACAGCCAGTCCTCGCCTTCCAACTCTATAGTTTGCCAGGCCACGAAAGTAGGGAAACCAGTCACACATTCAAGTCACAGGCTGCACTGGAGCAGCTTGCTAAGCTACCTCTAAAATTTGGCTGAAGTCTTCCAATCACTTTGTCATATCCCAAGGGTGTTGAAAATCTGAATATGAACTTCTTCAAGTATGTTTTTTTTTTTTAACATTAGGGCTGAAGAGATTGCCCATTAGTTAAGAGCACTCACTGCTCTTCCAAAGGACCCAGGACCAGTTCTCAGCACCCACATGGGTGGCTCACAACCCTGAGCAGCCCAGTTCAAAAGATCTGACTCCTATATTGACTTCCAGCAGGCACTGCATGCATGTATTTATCAGGCAAAATATTCATATACATATTTTGTTTGATTTTTGTCTCATTATGAAGCCCTGGAACCCTGGAGCCCTGGAACTTGCTACATAGACCAGGCTGACCTGGACCTCACAGAGATCTGCCTGCCTCTGCCTTCTGAGTGCTAGGGTTATAGGAGTGTACCATGCCTGGTTCATATACATAAAAAAATAATAAAATAAAAGCCAATTTTATAGATTTAATTTAATACAATAAGAAGTGGATATGCTCTAAAGGTTACAATTTAACAATTTGGTAAGACATAAATATGTCTGAGATCCGAAACCCATGGCTTGAATGAAATACAAAACATTTCTTTCACTCTCTAAGTCTTCTCAAACTCCCAGCAGTGCCCCTCTGCCCATCCCCCATCTTATGGTCAGTGTAAACTGGCTTTTACTTTCTGAAACAAACTGACATTTGAGTAAGTGGATATGGTGATAGTCTAGATCTAAGCATGTTTCACATGCACAAACATACAGACATGCCCAGATACACACATGTGCGCCCGCCCACACATGCTTCATTCCCAGAACGCCCCTTCCTACAGCTATACTCCGAGGCAAGCAGCCTTAGATAGCCTTGGAGGATGTCTCATGACCTTCAGCCGTACCGTCAGAACAAGAAAGGAAACCTGAGCAGCATCCAAAAACAGTGTTCTTCTCAGCTCTCTGCCCAAACAGGCAGAGCCCTGGGGTCTGCACCAAGCAGCACACAGGCAATGGTGGCCTCAAGTCACACAGGGGAAAGTGATAGGCAATGAGGGTTAACAATGGGGACAAAAGCAGCCACATGTGCCCATGTGAATTTGTTGAGTCACTATAACATCACTAAAGGTCAAGTGACTTAAATGACAGAAATGTTGTTTCTCTTGGTTCTGGACACTAGATGTCCAAAATCAAGGTGCTGGCCTCTTCGTTTCTTGGAAGCCTCTCTCCTTGGCTTGCAGGTGACTGTCATCTCTCTGTGTCCTAGTATGCCCTTTCCTTATGTGACACTGAACCAGGTTCCTTTGCGCCTAAGAACACTAGTTGTATTGGATTAAAGACTATTTGTAATACCTCTTCTCATCTTATCTACCTCTCTGTAGAGACCTTGTCTCCTCCTATATTTTGGATAGGATTTTTTTTTGCCTCTGTTTTGGCAACCTCAGAAGATGGCTTGGAGCTTGGAGTTGACTGGATAATTTAAACTGCTGATCTTGGAAGGGTTGATGGAATTCCTTCTCCCGGGACCCCTAGGTAGATCTGGTGAATGAGTAGATATGAAAGAGCAATACTGACTCCTCCCGACTCTCTGGATTCCTGCTCACCATTCTATCTCATACTCATTCCTGTCCTGTTGCCGAGATGTGAAGCAGCCAAGGGACCCTCACAGGACTATGAGCTAAGTAAACTTCTCTCTCTTTTTTTTAAATAAGTTACTCAGTATTGAATATTTTGTTATATCAACAGAAAGTAGACTGATACATCTCCTAATGCAATTGCATTCTGAAGTTCTGGGGCTTAGGAAATCAATATGTGCATAAAGAGGCTATAAATCAATCTATAACACCCATAAAGGTAAGGAGCTGATGATTTCCTGTGACCCCAGGAGTCACATGCCCCCTTGATGGAACAGAGAATAAAAGATAGGCATCTCCCTTTGGTTCTAGACACGGACACTGGAACTCCAGCTCCTGTGAGATTTTATTCAGCCCAGGATTGGTGAACTTGGAAGATGGCTTGCCTTTGCTCCTCATCTTGCTTCAGAGTAAGCAAATCCTTATTTGAGTATAAATTAACTCTGTAGCTTTATCTGGAAGCTGAAAACATCATATATGTTGAGTTAGAATGAATGTCGTCCACTTACAAATAGGGGGATGGCCCCACAGTGGTGGCACACGCCTTTAATCTCAGCACTTGGGAGGAAGAGGCAGGCAGATTTCTGAGTTTGACAAGCCAGCCTTATCTACAGAGTGAGTTCCAGGACAGCCAGTGCTACACAAAGAAACCCTGTCTCGAAAAACCAAGAAGAAAAAAAAATAGGGGGATGTAGGAAGAAAGGGTTAAGAAAGAAACCCAGGGACTTGGGCAATAGGTCAGTGGCAGAACACTTGCCCACCATGTGCAAGGTCCTGACTTCTATCCTCAGTCCCGGGAGAAGAAAATAAAAAAGAGCTCTTGTCTTAAGTGAGCTTGGCAGTAGCTGAGAAATTTGTTCTTTTTCATGTTCTAGCAATTATGGTACCAATAAAATCAGCTAACTGAATTATTACAAGGAGTTACTATAAAGCTCTTTTATATTGGGGCTTATAAACTCTTGGACACATGAACGACTAGTGCCCCATTGTGTATCCTTTAATATAAAGTCTTCCCAAGGGCAGGCAGAAATAGGAGGACACAGACTCCAGCTCCTGTGGGGTCATGTGTTTCAGCAGCTGATTGGGGAGTTTGTCTGGTCCACACTTTTCTAAATAGAACCTCTGCCAAGTTTCCTCAAAAGGGGAGTCTTGTGCCCCAAGGGAATGAGACATAGGCAAGCTCTTAAAGGAAAAGGCTTCATGAAGTGTGGAATCAGCAATTAAATAGGAAAGTGCCTCTCTTCGCCTTGTCCAGGAAGCAAAGGCTTGCATGCCAGGAAGCACTTTCTATTTATGCTTGGTAAATCCAACCTAACACAAAAGGAAGATCTGTGAAAGTGCCATTGGCAAAGAACAACATTTGTATGAGGAAAGAATGGTCAAGGGTTAGTTTGTTTCCCTTAATTTCTGCAGAGACTGCAGCTCGGTGGTGTGAGGGCCAGAGTTCACAAAGAGACACTGTGAGCTTGTTCTACATTCTGTTAAAGTATATGTGTGCATGTATATGTGTATACTTGAGTACGTTTCCAAAATCAAAATGGGATTTTGTACAAGGTCCTGCATTCCTCCTAGCCTCCCTTCAGGGAGTAGAAGGTGGGTGTCCCTGGGTGGTACTGGCTGTTGAGAACTAGGGTGATATAATGGCTTTATTTACTCTAAGCAAGATAAAGACAGGGGCAAGGTATTTTCCTCGGTTTATTCCTGTTTCAATCCTCTGTACGTATTCTCTGTGTCTAGGCCAAATATAAGGTGCTTGTATGTTTTTTTTTTTTTCTGTTAAGCCACACTTTCTTATGAATTTAAAACATTACTACTAGTATTGCTATTTGTAAGTTAACTTACAAAGTAGCAAGTTTCCCTATGGTGTTTTTTTCATACATACTTGGTTTTGGTTGGCCCTGTCTCCCACCACCCCTCCCTCTCCCTTGTCTCCTTGCTCCCCCTCCCTGCTCACCCCTTTCACCTCCCTCAAAATTCCCCCTCCCCCTTCAAATCACCCGTGTTTCATTACTCTTCTTTCCTATCTTTTAAGGGTTATTGTTGTTGTTGTTGTTTTCTTTTTTCTTTTTCTTTTTTTCCCTCTCATGAGCCCCTTTCTCCTTTCCTGACCTCTGATAAGGTTTGGTTTTGGTGACAGGGTCTTAGGCCTCCAGAATACCTAGATGTTTTTAGCTAGCTGAGGATGACCTTGTACTCCTGCCTCCGTCCACGCCCCCCCCCCCCCAAGTGCTGAGGCAGGCGACAGGTGTGAGTCACCAGACAGGCCTTCCTGATACAAGCTGTTAATTGTTAACTTATTCATTCATCCACTTTCCAGAAAATAGGAAAATAAAGTTTCTCCCTTTGACACTTGGCATGGGCTTTTAAACCTTTAAAGTATGTACTCAACAGAAATGTTTCGATGTAACTGGACGAGTAAGAACTAATTTGCTATTTAAAAAGCCCTCAGTTGATACCATCTGCCCTAGTTAGGGTTACTGTTGCTGTGATAAACCACCACAACCAAAGCAACTTGGGGAGGAAGTTTCAGCTTACACTTCCATGCCACTGTTTATCATTGAAGGGAATCAGGACAGGAACTCAAACAGGACAGGAACCTGGAGGCAGGAGCTAATGCAGTGGCCAGAGAGGGGTGCTGTTTTCTAGCTTGTTCCTCATGGCTTGCTCAGCCTCATTTCTTATAAAAACCAAGATCCACCAGCCCAGGGATGGCACCACCTATAATGAGCTGAGCCCCGCCACATAAATCACTAACTAAGAAAATGCCCTACAGTCTTGCCCGTAGTCCACGCCTATGAAGACATTTTTTTCAACTGAGGCTTCCTCCTCTCAGATGGCTATAGCTTGTGTCAAGTTGATTTAAAACTATCCAGCACACCATCTGATGAAGAGAACATCTGGGCAGAGAAAAATTACATCAAATATATTAAGTTAAAAGTAGATTAGGATCCCAGCACTTAGAAAGGCAAAGGAACGCATATTTCTGTGAGTTCCAGGCCAGCTAGGGCTACAGAGTTGGAAGTCAGAGCCGGCCTCAAACAACAATAAAGCAATTCAAAGGGGAAAGGAAAGAGTAAGACAAGAGAATGAACTGTATTTGTCAATGTATAAAACAACTTCACCAAAGGAGGTGGTGGGAACATGCATGAGTAGAGTCTGGGAGATCACGTTGAAAATGGGATTCATATAATTCCTATAACATATAACATATTTATAATTATCATGGTGCTTTGAAGAGGAATGGTGCTCTTATATTTGGAGTATAAGGCACCATTTGGGATATAAGAGGAATGGCAGCCGGGCGGTGGTGGTGCACGCCTTTCATCCCAGCACTTGGGAGGCAGAGGCAGGCAGATTTCTGAGTTCGAGGCCAGCCTGGTCTACAGAGTAAGTTCCAGGACAGCCAGGGCTACACAGAGAAACTCTGTCTTGGAAAACAAACAAACAAACAAACAAACAAACAAAAAACCCAACCAAAAAAAAAAAAAAAAGAGGAATGAATGGCATATGTATTTGAGTGCTTGGTCTTTAGGTGGTGGGGTTACTTGTCAGGGATTAAGGGGTGTGCCCAGCCTTGTCGGATGAAGTGTGTTTGTGTGTGGGTGGGGGTAGGGTGAAGGGTAGGGGAGGCTTTGGGGTTCCAAGAGCTCAAGCCAGACCCAGTGGCTCTTTTTCTTCCTGCTGCCTGCAGATCTAGATGTAGACTTTACGGCTCTTTCTCCAGCACCATGTCTGCCCAGGGGCTGCCATGTTTCCCGCCATGCTGATAATGAAATAAATCTCTGAAACTAAAAGGCAGCACCAATTAAATGCTTTTCTTATGAGTTGTCATGGTCATGGTCATGGTCATAGTCATAGTATATCTTCACAGTTACAGAAACATTGAATAAAACAATTATAATAGATAATAATATTAATGTAATTCATACAATAATGCAAAATGAGGTTCATATAAGCTTTGTACTCTTACTGATAATGTTGTTTCTATAGGGATGTGAATTTAAAAAATTGGATACTGCTGTACATGCTTGAAACCAAACAGTTAAGTTAATTAATGGTGACGGTAGGAGCCAGGTATCTCAGCATTGGGATTTATTTAGATCAAAACTTCAGAGGGGACTATGATGATTTGTATGATAATGGATTCGAGTACAAGAGCTCAATAAAAACATTTACTCCATATAGATACAGATGACCACATTCAGCTTTATTTTCAGGTAAGTGGATACATATAGATGCATCTTTGCTCTGTCGACCAAGAGGCCTCACGGCAACATATTCCAGGACCAATGAGCAAAATTGGCCCTCAGGGTTTGCTTATAAATACTATTGTCCAATAAAAGGACTCACAAATCAGAGTTTCTTAGATAAATGTCTTACTGTATGGCTAGAGCAGGAAATGTGCCAGTTGAATTTGGAATATCATATGGCACCGGAATATGCGAGTGTGCTCTCTTCCTGCCCCTTTCTCCCTCTAAGTTAAAGAACTCCCAAAGAATAACTAAAGATGGAACTAAGTGAGCAGTAAAATAATGTAATATCAACTGAAGTAGAGGTCAAAAAACTTTTAAATCTATAAATTTGATAAACATCTATTAATGAGACTTATAAACATCTACAAATATAAATCCATACCAATAAAAAAAACTATTAAATATATTAATTAATGGCTGAGAAGAGAGAGACCACAGAAGCAGAATTCTAAATGAATTGTGGAGGCAGAACTTCACTCCCCACTCCTCATGTGGGGGCAGCAGATAGTGATTATCTCCCAGAGTAGCTTGACAGTGGGGAAAGACAGAAAGCGCCACCTAAGCCAAATGATCAAGGCAAATATCAACAACCATGACCATAAAACCAAGTCCCAATGCTTAGTCTAACCTTGAGAACAATACCAAGTGAATGCTAGTGGAGAGGCAGCATATTCTACACATTGATCAGTGCCTTCCGAACTGTATTCCATCCAATGTCATCAAAGAAAGAAGATGTGCCGGGCGGTCGTGGCGCACACCTTTAATCCCAGCACTTGGGAGGCAGAGGCAGGTGGATTTCTGAGTTCGAGGCCAGCCTGGTCTACAGAGTGAGTTCCAGGACAGTCAGGGCTATACAGAGAAACCCTGTCTAGGAAAAACAAAAAAAAAAAAAAAAAAAGAAAGAAAGAAAGAAAGAAGATGTAATAAATGACCCTAAGGGCTCATGTTTCCAGTGTTCCTTCCTCTGATGCTGGTGCTGTCTGGGGATGCTATGGGCCTTTTGGAGGTGGGGTCTAGTAAGAGGAAACAGGTGACCAGGACTGAGTCTGTGAAGGGTATGATCCGGCTTCTACTTCCTTGCCTGCTGCCATTTGGCTGCCTGACCTCATAAGCGCCTGCTACTGTGGACTGGCTGCTCTCCACTGCCTTTCCTGCTGAGATGGACTGGAAATCCCTGAAACTGCCAGGCAAAGAGTGCTTTCCAGCCATAAGTTGGTTCTGAACATATTTTGGTCACAGTGGCACACAATAACTACTATAGAAAAGAGGTCTGAGAACTGCACAGTTTGAATGAAGTCATGCCTCTTGGGGAGGTAGCCCTCCCCTAAGAGGCACAAGCTCACGGTAACTCCGGTGACAGGCATGGGGATCCTCCTTTGGAGCTGATGGTCAGGGGAGTTGAAAAGACTTCCAAAAATAACATAGGCTGTTTCTTTTGCCCTTGATTCCCTCTGAGGACATGAAGGTAAATCCCCATTGCTGGAAACATCTACACACTTTAGACATTTTGGAAGAAATGGGATAGCTAAATCTGACCTGAATGATCCCTCCTTGAGGACTAAGTCTTATAGTGTCTAAGGAGCTGTGCAAGTAGCCAAGGGAGAAAAGCAATCAGTGCTTCTACCCAGCTACAAAGCCTATGAACCACAAAAATGACAAACATGGCAAGATATCCCCAGGAGTGCAATAGTGTCATGTATCTTGGGGGCATACACAACAGCTGTCTAATTGGACTTATAGCATACTCAGTAGGAGGGAATTCATGCCTGATACTACTGTAAACACAGCCAGCTACCCATGGCTGGTGGAGTCATGGACCCTGAAGGAGACCTAATACCACTTTCCTAACCCTATATAATTTGAAACTATATTCTAAATACTTACCCTAATACCCACAGATCAGTATAACGCTCACCCTTCATCAAAGAAGCTTCTTAATTCAGTTCAAGAAGCCACAACCAGTTGAAATGTAGAGAATAATTAACGGCAGAGTGCTCAACCACAATTGATATGCCTACAACACAGCCCATACACATATGGCTCTGGGGACATCACTGAAGAGGAGGCAGAAAGATTGTAAGAGCCAGAGGATCCAGATGTCTACTGTGAGATAGTGTCTTCTATATGTGACAGGAAAGAGATCTCCAAAGAGATTGTACAAATAAGACTTCCACAATGTCAAGAGCAGTTGGTATGTCAATATGGTTGGGGAAAATCTCACAGTTCCTACCCCTAGTTACAGGGGTACAGGCAGAGTTACAGGCAATTAATCACTGCTGAGAAAGGGAAAATGAACCCTCTCCAGGGACAAGCCCCCTGGGTGGTTATCCAACCCCAAGGGGTCTGTTCTAAACAAATACACATTATAGCAACACTAAATGGACTTTATTTACACACACACACACACACACACACACACACACACACTAAAAAAGATGTTATGAATTTGAGAAGGAATGGGACCTTCTTCCAAAGTGTCCCAAGTGTGTGGTGTCTTCAGCAATAGGGACTCACCTTCAAGTTCTTGGGGGTAACCAAGAGCAAAAGAAACAGCCTATGTTCTCTTGGGAGTCTCTTCAACTCTCCTGACCATCAACTACAAGGGAGATTTCCCATGTTTGTCACTGGAGTTTTTGTTAGTATCTGCTTCTTAGGGGAGTATTACTTCCCCAAGTGACATAGAAGGTGTTACAGAGGGA
>JADRCD010161001.1:0-20843 GCA_019843815.1 Montemys delectorum
TGTTTGTTATGCTTTATAACTTACATGTGACAAATGTGCCTTCATAGGTAACAAATGTCGCCAGTTTTAAAAAGTAGGTGGTTGGGGGCCTGCAAGATGGTTCAGTGGGCAAAGAAAGCATTTGAAGGCCTGACAGACCACCTGGGTTCTATAGGCAGGCCCCTCCATAGGGGCCTCTGATCTCTACATGTGTGCTGTGGCACATGCACATGCACACATGTGCAAGCGCATACACACACAAACATGCACAAATACGTGTAATACATTATTAAAGTAAGCATTCGGGGACTCCCAGTGTTAGACTTTCACCAAGTAGAGACACACCCAGGTTGCTAGCTAGTTCAAAGGACTCTGTGCATAGGAGGAAAGAGTGGGACAAACTTGGGACCTGCCCCCTGAGCACAAGCACTCCCTCCTTGCCTCATTCTCACAGGATTTCTCTTTCTGTTTTGTCGTTGTTGTTGTTGTTGTTGTTTTGTTTTTTTATTTTTTTCAACCTTCAAGTTCCCTGAGCACGGAGGATCCCTTCATCTTCTGTGGCAAGTAACCACCAGTAAAGTGACTTACTCATCTGTGGCTGCCAAACTCCTTGCCCCTTCAAGCGTAGCTCTGATTCTTTTCTACATGGGCAGCAGAAGGCAGTGTGATTGGCCTGCTCCGTGAGGGCATTGTAGTCACGGGGAATATCCTATTCTTCTGCAAGGCTGAGGATTTTCCATTCCCTTTTAACATAATCCAGCTGCTACACATATAATAAACATACTCTGGCTTTCTCCAATAGGGTCACAAACAAAAGTGAGTCCTGCTGTGGCATGCAAAGGCAATGTGGAGAGGCTCCCTACCAGCAACACGGGCTGGGGATGCAGCTCTGTGGTAGAGTGTTTACCTGACATGCCTGAGTCTCAGGGTTCTATCCACAGCACCACCCACACAGAAACTTTGCCTCCAGGCTCAAAATGAGGCTGATGCCTATTCTTACCCTCGGCCTGCCATTATTTCTCGCTATTCTGCCACTGGTGGACTCATAGCGACGTTTAAAGCACCTTTACGCATCTTTACGCATCCTATCGCATATTCGATATGAGGCAGGGTAGAAGCGAATAGCATCTACGCATCAACAAAGGTGACTGGGTACAGATAAACATGGTGGTCCTTATGTCTGCAGTAGACATTCCTGATATCAATAATTTCCTTTCCACAGACCTACTGTGTGTGCCCTTGGCCTTCACCATCAATCACAGCTGTTACAGAGGTGTGACTCTGGGTGATCCTCTCTATGTCTGTTACTTTGATGGAAAAGAAGGTCCCTAAATAGCCTGATGCAATTGGAAGCTTCAGTGCAACAAAAGATTCCAAGGGTTAAAGGCCTCTGCTGGACATTAAGACTTCAAGGCCAAATGAGTCCTCAAGCCTGGGAATAAAACAAGGTGACTCCTCTACCTTTGTTTTTTGTTTGTTTGTTTGTTTGTTTGTTTGTTTTGTGTGTGTGTGTGTGTGTGTGTGTGTGTGAATGGGGAAGACACTTCTTTGTAAGAGGGTCCTCCAATCAGGAGCCTGATTCCAGAGCTTGGCTATTCTGAACAGAGCTGAGGTAAACAAGAGTGTGCAAGTATCTGCGCTGCACGTGGACTTTGACTCCTCGAGGGCACCATACCCAGGAATGGTACAATTAGGTCACAGGGTGCTTCTACTTTTAGTGTTTGGGAAACCCCATACTGATTTCCCTAGAGGTGAATCTCCTCACTTCTCTTTGTGCTCTCCGGGCTGGGGTGGCCAGAAGTCTTAAGCAGGCACATCTCAGGGGTGGAGGCTGCTCACTGTCTGGGATAGGAAGGCTCGGATCAAGGTCTCCTGATCAGCATCGTCAGGAGTTGCACCATAGCCCACGAGCAACCATCTTCTTATTAGAATATGTTACTCGTAAGAAATAATGGGTTTCATTGAGACATTCCCATACATGCATGTGATATATGCTGGTCATATTGGCCCATCTTCTGTATCTACCCTGACTCCCACCTGGGAAGTAACAAGAATACTAATTGCTTCTTCTTCTTCTTCTTTTTTTTTTAACTTAGATTTTGGGCTGAGCATAGTGGCTTACATCTATAGTCTCAGCATTTGGAAGGCAGAGGCAGGAGGATTGCTCTAAGTTCACGGTTAGCCTGGTCTGCATGGTGACATTTGTTTATGTTAAGTGAGGGCTAGGACCAGTTAGACTAGGTAAGTACTCCCGTAGTGATCTATATCCCCTAAGCCTCCTGTTTCTCTTCCTGAGTCAGGTTTATTTTCCTTCACAGTACATAAGTGTTCTTGCTTCCCCTATACCCTACTGCTCCCTCTTGTTCAGCCTTTACATGGTGGACTACCTTTGGGAGGTGGTGTTTTCCTCCCTAAATAACAAAATAACCCCAACTGACCTTTAAAATGACCAGATTCGATGAATGAGAATGACCAAGAAATATGTCAGATGATGGGCACTTTTAAACACTTGTTAGAACAGTGGTCAGGCCATTGCTTTGAACTTGCCTGCTGCGGTGTGCTCAACTGACCAAACCAGTACTGACTCATCATGCTTCCGGAAATGGATGAGTTCGAGAGTATGAATAGCTGAATATACGTCTGGGGCATTCTCCCCATTTTGTCTTACTTGAGTGAGCTGACTGCTCAGGGCTAGTGAAGACTCAGCTGCCGGGAGACAGAGAGACTACCTAGACGGAGAGAGTCCTTTGAGAACAATTGGTCGCTCTTTTTGCCTTGCTTCTGTTTCAGCCCATAAGTGCTACATGATTGTGCAATGGGTGGGAATTCTAGTAGATTTCCCCAGTTTTCAGGGCCGCCTGCAGCAAGCATCCTTATTGTTGTTATTTCTCAACAGTGTTTGATAAAAATTTCAAAGATAAGCTGAAAGTTGCTTAAGGTTTTTCCTTAATAACGTCTCCAGGGTGAGGCTTTCCATTGTGGAAATTTGGGGGATTTCTGGATGCCTACATCTTAAGCGTAAGTGTGCTGAGCGATCACCTGGGATCTGGCTGAAAATGCAGGTTCAACCCTATAGGTCCTGGGGGTGGGGACTGACAGCCTGCGTTTCTAAGAAGCCTCACCCAAACATGTGTGTTGAAGGATAAACTGAGAATGTTTCTCAAAAACATGTGTTTTTACATACACCGATTTCAACAGGATACATTTTGAAGCAAGCCTCTACAGCTCAATACAGTGTCAGAGACCCTTGTGAGAACCTAGTAAGAGCAATGGAGTAAAGATCGCAGTAAAATGTATGAATATAGACTTAAGCATATAATCCCAAGACCTTCTAGCATTAGCCTCAGTCTCAAGATAACTGGGTACACCATCAGCCTGGTACTGATGAGGAATTGTGGGAATCTTGGACTAGTGATGTCCAACATCTGCTGGGCACCTAGGATGTGCTTTGGCACTATGCTATGTCTAAAAGTTTAGAGACATAGTAGTTCACCAAATACAACGAACACATGAGGACACGTGAGGAATTGCCATCATTCCCCATTTTACAAAATAAGGACACTAGTGCACAGTTTTTAGCCATTTTCCATGGGTATTTGGGGGCAAATATTCAGTAGACTGACTCCTACGCCAGGTTGTTTAATTATCTCTTTGTACTGCAATTATAGCATGTAGCCATTACTTTAAAGGAAGTGGTCCTATTTTATTAGAAGTAAGATGTGAAAATGAAGGCTGGCTAGACCCAGTTCTCAGATTCTGGTGAGAACAGAATCTCTTGGAGTTTACAGAACATAATGACAACTTATCAGTTGGGTTCCTTCCTCCAAGTGGGTCCTCATTTCTGGGACGAGAACAGTCAACTGCAAGATTAACAAATGGCTTCATCAATTCTGGTGCACAAAGTTTGAGTATCCCTGTAGGAGAGAGACCTTTTAAAAACAGGGTTCTGAGTTCGAGAACAGCCTGGCCTACATACTGAGTTGCAGGACAGCCAGGGCCACACAGAGAAACACTGTCTGGAAAAACAAAACAAAACAACTAAACAAAGAAAAGTTGAATGAGGTTCTGTTTTAAGAAGCTCTGAGGAGCTCTGGCCTAGGAGGATGTGGCTTTGAGGCTTCTGGGGCTACATTTCAGATGAAAGCCAGAAGGGGACTTGAAAAGGCCACTCAAGGATCAGAAGGCCTTGTCCGTTCATGGGTCTTTCATAGTGTATTCACTATGAAAGTGGACAGAGCAATTTTGAAAAACAATTTATTCAATCAAAGACAATTTTTTAATAAAAAAAAATTAAAGGGACAGTGGTAGGATTAACCTGTTGTCTCACCTCCACCTCCAGACAAGCTTAATGTAGTCTTTATTTAATTTATGTATATATTGTATTTTGTATGTAAATATATGTATTATGTATATATTAAATGTATATATTATGTTTACTACTTATTTATGTGTATAGGATGAATTAGAGTTACAACAAGAAGGGTAGGGACGCAGATTGACTTTCTCCTAAACTCTTGTTTTGATTTTCCTATTCTCATTTATTTAATTAAAAAAATTAAGTGTAGCTTCACTGTTCACCCACACTCTGGAGCCAAGAAAGGCCTGCCTGCTCCCTTCTCAGGAGAGGGGGCACTAGTCTTTCCAATAGAGCATAGGTACCTGGAAAGGGACATGTACAAGAGAATCACACACACAAGAATAGAGCAGAGAAGAATCGGAAGATGAGAGAAGGGCAGATCTTGTTCTCATATCTGAAGCAGTGTAGACTTGGAGATGGGGGCTGAGATCATCCCTAAATTTGTTTCTTCTTTCCCCTGACCTGAGGCAGGGAGGGATGAATCTAGGGCCTCAAGGATGTGTGCTCTACCATTGCACTAGACTTTTGTGGCGTCTCTAAGATTATAGATCTTTTATGGATTATTAACTTACATATCTCCGTTATATTTTTAAAATGACTGTTAAGTAGTTGGTGAGCCATGTAGAGAGCCGTGCAGAGAAAGGAAGTGCGTGATCATCAGAGCCAGGTGTGGATTTACATGGAACAAGTCATGTCAAACTAACCCCATCCCATGGTAGATTAGGGAACCATGGTCAGTACTGGGTTGAGTGGGTGGTAGGGAAGCAGACACAATGGGTAAGAAGTCTTGGGGTATTTTTGTTGTTGTTGTTTTGTTTTGTTTTAAATAAGTACAATGTGGCTGTATATATTAGACATTGGCTAGATATGGAATCACATCTCTTGATAAGCATGAGAAGAATACTGCCCAAGGGAAGCCCTGGATTCAATATCTAGCACTGAATAAAATAAAATAAAATAAAATAAAATAAAATAAAATAAAATAAAATAAAATAAAATAAAATAAGAAAATTCCATCTTCCTAAAAACAATACTAAGAAACTCAGGCTCTTCAAGCCTGAGCCTAAGGCAAGGCTTAGCAGGAGAATATCTTTCTAAAACCATGTTGCCTGCCCACAGGGCTGCATTTCTGATCCCAAGTATCCACTTTCTTTTTATGTCCCCCTCCTGCCCCCGACCCACGCCCCTGGGATTTCATTTAAGTTCTTCATTTTGATGAATAGGTTTAAGCATAAACCTTTCCTTTTGTTTTCCGTAGGAATTCTGAAAGGTCTGAAAGCTATGAGAAGATCAAGGCTGAAGAGGTAGCTCAGGAGAGCCCTTGTCTACCCCACACCATGAGGTCCTAGGTCAATCTCGGGCAAAGTCAAACAGCAAAAAGAAATGAACCCCAGAGAAGATGTGGTATCTGTTGATAATGCGATTTTGAGATAAGGCTGATCCACTGTTTACTGCAGAGCTTCTGATCCACACTCCCAGGTTTCAGGGAAACCCAATTTAGTCAGCACAAGAGAAAGGCGTTTAGAATGATAGCTAGTAGATGAAGTTTCTCGGAAACAGATCAGGGCTGGGAATCTGTTGTGAATACTTAAGTCCATTGTGAAGTTTACAGGCTTAAAAGTGACTTGTTTTTCTTTCTCTCACATAGGACATTTAGAGTTAGTCCATTGCTGGTTGTTTTGGTGGCTCAATGACATTACAACTTTGGTCTTTCCCCTACAACTTTAGACATTGTCAAAGAAGGTGGGAAAGAATGGATGGAAGCTGGGAACAGGAAAAGCCCTAAGAGAAACCCACCTGGGGACTCCTGCTTGCATTACATTTATGAGAACTGTATTAGTTGAAATGATAAGGGGTATTTTAGGATAAAAAAATGAACCACCGAAGGATCCTATAATTTATACGAGTAAGATAAACAACTAAATAGAAAATGGTAGAAGATATGAACAGGCACTCAGTGGAAGAGGAAGAATTTTGGTGAATAAATTCTGGAAAAGATGTCCAAACCACACTAATGATCAATAAAATGCAAATCAAGATTACATTATGGAATGTGCATTATGACCATTAAATCACCCAAAGGTAGTCACACTTTGATTTCAGAGTTCAAACTCTTTCCCAGAACTTGGGGGGCCAGGATGAAAGGTAAAGTGTTAAGGATGTTGTCTGGGCTGTTCTGTGGAGCTGGAGAAGGGCGGGGCCATAACACAGATTCACAGCTAGACGCGCCAAACGGGAGTGCGCATGCTTACAGGAACATAAGGAAGGAAGGAAGGAAGGAAGGAAGGAAGGAAGGAAGGAAGGAAGGAAGGAAGGAAGGACTAACAAACCTTGGTACCATGCTAGAAGAACAGTAGAATACCCATGGGGATGTGACAGGTGACACCAGGCATGGTGAAGCATGTCTATAACCCCAGCAATGCCAGAAGATTGTGAGTTCCAGTCCAGTTTGCTTAAACCATATCGTTAGTGTGAGAACAGTTTGGAGTATATAATGAGACCCTATCTCAAAAAGTAAAAGGAAACAATAATAAAACTACTATAATTGAGTGGGAAAAGGAAGGGTATGAAGGGGTGGGTGTCAGCCTTTCATTGAGCTCAGAGATTCTCAAAGGCAGGCTGTGGTTTATTTATTTTTGTTTTTGTTTTGATTTTTAAAGATTGGTTTCACAAGACAGTTTTTTTTCTGTGTAACCCTGGCTGTCCTAGACTTGCTTTGTAGACCAGGCTGGCCCTGAGCTCACAGAGATTGGTCTGCCTCTGTCTCCTGAGTGCTGGGATTAAAGGCGTATACCACCATACTCAGCCTAAAGATTTTATTTTAAGATTTTTTTTCAGTTCTTTGAGAGTTTCAATCAATGGATTTTGGTCACATCCATTTCCCCCTCAACTCTTCCTTGCCTTACATCCTAGCCATTCAACTTTATGTCTCTTTTTCTTTTCCTTCTTCTTCAAGACCAATTTGTGTTGTCCAAATATTTCTGAATATGTGGTCTTCACTGGAGTTGGGAATTTACCTGGGATTACACACTTAAAGGAAAGTGTTTCTCTCTCTCCCAGAGGCTAATAATTGTCAATAGCTCATAACTTGGGGTGGGGTTGTGTGTCCAACTCTCCTCTCCATACTCCACCCTGGGGTTTGTCTGGCTTGTGTTTGCACAGGATTGGGTATGTGCTGTTGCAGCTGCTCTGAGGACATATGTGTAGCTCCCCTGCTGGGCCCAGAGAACAACATTTCCTTCCAGACCTTAAGCAACTCTTTCTGCCCCTCCTCCATCTTCTAAAATGATCTCTGGATCTTGGGAAGGAGTCCAGTATATTCATTCCCTTTAGGGCTGAGCAATTGGCAATCTCTTGGCCAGTCTTTGGTCACTATGTTCATCAACGTATACTGCAAATAGGACCTTTTCAATGAGAGATGAGAGATGCATGGGTCTATGAATTTAATACTATGTCCATTGTGTAGCATGACAGTAGTAGATTCTCCCTTAGGGTCCATGACCTATCTAGCCAACAGATTGTGTGTGTGTGTGTGTGTGTGTGTGTGTGTGTGTGTGTGTATGAATGTTTTGTTAGCATGTACAATATGTATGCTGGGCACCTGCTGCAAAGATCAGAAGAGGGTGTTCAATCTCTTGGAATTGAAGTTACAAATGGTTATAAGCTACCATAGGAGTCTTGAGAATTAAGCCAGGTCCTCTGCAAGAGCAATAAATGCTCTATACGGCTGAGCTATCTCTCCAGCTCCATGGCATAAAATTTTTACAAGCTAAAAACTAAACAAGCTAATACACACACACACATACATATACATGCACCCCACAACCAAGTCACACAGAAAACAAAGGAAAAGATAAGTACAAAATTCAGAGTAGTAGATAGGTGCTTTTGAACCAGGGAATAAGAAATAGATTATGTAGGTATATTCAAAGATATTGTTAAGATTTAAGTGTTAGCTGAACATAGTGGTATCATCTGTAATCCGAGCACATGGGAAATTGAAGCCTGATTTGGCAATTCAATAATGCCCTGTTATACACACACATAAAGGATTTAAGTGCTGTGTCAAGTAATAGATTCCTGATTGTTTATTTTATTATCCTTCATCACATTTATATAAAATATTATATAATAAAAACATTAATAAGAACCAAACAGCTTTGACAATAAGTATAAAAAGACTCTACTATACCATTTCGTGTGGTTTTCTTTTAGGCGTACAGGCACTATGGAAACAGTCATTTATAGTTTTAGCTATGCTAGCTTTACAATGCTATTTGAATATACTAAAAACCCTATTTGCTTCTATTTGGGGGGACAAGGACACAGCTATGTGGAAGCACAGACATGCAAGGGAACTGGTTATTGCCCTACAGATACTTTGTAAAACGAAGACACGGGGAGCTCTGTTGTAATAGAGAGAAGCTTACCAATAATACATCCTAGCGTTTCTAATAAAGGGACAGAGCTGAGATCAAGGGTTTTAAAGAGAGTGGAAATGCAGGACATAGTAGACTCTGATCAACTTGACTGTGTTAGAATACTTGGGAGATGCACCTCGGGCGGGCTTGTAACTCAGAAGGAAAGACACATTCTGAATGTGAGTGGCATCGTTCCATGGGCTGGGGGTCTGGGCAGAATAAAAAAAGGAATGGGTGCCAGCATTCAGTGCTGTGTCCTTCATTACAGAGGAACCATGTGCCCCCACCATGGTGGAATATGGTAAGATGTGAGCAGAAACAGGCTTTTCTTCCTCTAAGTTGCCTCTCTTCACGTGGTTTTGTCTCAGCCAAGGCTAAAGTAACTAACAAGAATCCTTTTTGAAGTTTAGTAATAACAGAAGAGAGGAAATTAGGGTTCTTTTGGTGGGGGAGGAGGGCCTACAGGAGTATTCTTCCCAAGCCTGTGATACTTAGCTTTTGTTTGATGTTTGAGTTTCAGGGAGGAAAATCATAGAACAAGAGCAAACTTTTGTAAGCATTTAAGGAATGCTCTGAGGATTCAGGTGCAGTCCAGGGCTGAGTTTATCTCATCCCCCCAAGGGCTATTAGTACTGTCATGACTTGAATTTTCTTTTGTTAAATTTCACTACCTTTAAAATATGAGTGACCCCTCCAAGTTTCAGTTTTGCTTGGGTCAAACTTAGTGTGTGTTATCAACCATCACTTATTTGTGAGGATGTTTATTCCATATGAATACTGTTTCATGTTTGTATGGGAAACTGTAGCTAAGCATTTCATTATCTGCAGTCTGCAAAAGAAGCACAATTCTATTGCTTTGTCTTGCTTATGGCCATTAAATCATTACCTTTACATATATTGTGGTTACTTCTGCTCTCTTTAAAGATTTAGTAAATGATGTTTTATGAAGCCACAAAAAAAATTTCACTGCCATTTCAACGTTGTTTGATTTATTTTGTCTCAGCATTGCTCAGAACCTAATTGTGGTCCTACAACTCCCCATGTAGGTGTGAACCCTACTCCAAAACAAAATTTCACCATCTTTCTTTCCCCAATTTAGAATATAGCACAGCACAGACCTCATTTTAAATAACAGGGAAGGAGTTAATATATTTAAATGGACTTTGATTTATTAACTTTTTTTTGAGACAGGGTCTCACTATGTACTAGAACTCACTATGTAGACCAGGCTGGCCTCAAACTCATAGAGATCCCCCTTCTTCTGCCTCCCTAGAGCTAAAACTAAAGGTGTATGCTACCACATCTGGCTTCTAATCTACTGTTTAAAGCTGTTATCTAGGACTTCTGAATTGGGGAGTGTCTGTTAACATCTCAACTGTGTACTTCCTTCTCACCCAAGAACTCTTTGTTGGTGTGGTAGAGGGCCAGGAAAGAACAATATGAGAGTCACCTCCCTATGACATTCTCCAGGGCCCCCGCTCCAGTCTGTGAGCCTGCTGTGCACCAACCTACTTCTGTATAACACTGTATTCATTTAGCTGTGTGCCTGGCTTTCTAAGTGGGTGGCAGGCTACTTGAGGGAAATGTCCTCTCTTGCTCATTTTGGCCCTTTCACAACTGTGTCCTGAGACTGGAATATATTGTCAGATTTAAAAAAGTTGCATGGTTCACTCAATTGTTGGGGAAGGCAAATAAGCTCACACCTATTAGAATGGTTAGTATCAAAAAGACAAAAGATTCACACCAGTGGTGATAGGGTGATTGATACAAGAATTCTTACATACTATCTGTGGGGTGTAAACTAGCATAACCATGATGGAATTTCTCCAGAACACTAAGAATAAAATTACTCCATATCCAAAAATCCCACAACTGGGCGTATATCCAAAGAAGATGAAATTTGTATGCTGAAGAGCCATCAGCATGTCCATGTTTATGGCAGCACTAGCTACATTGGCCAAGACAGGAGATCAACAGATATGTAAGTTGAGAGCAAGAGAGAGACAGTGAGAGTCTAGTTATTAAAAGAATGAAATCCTATAATTTGTGACACATGGGAACCTGGAGAACACGTATTTAAATAAGTCAGGCACAGAAGGAAAACTAATGTCTGGTCTCGCTGAGGCACAGAATCTAAAGGTGATCTCGGAGGAAGACTGTCTGGGATGCTGGTTACCCGAGGCATGAGTGATTGGAGAAAAGAGAAGGTATGTTGACCAAAGGTTAAACAATTACAGGTAGATGGGGCAGGGAGACGAAGGCCAGAATAGGCAAGTATATAGATATAAAAAGTAGGTGAGTAATTGCCTAGGACCCAAAAATGGGAGAAGAGAAACTGGAAATGATCACTCATCAATAGCTCTAAAGTTTCTTTCTTGACTGATCAAAATGTCTTAACATCAATCATGGTCATTCAACTCCAAGAACATCCTCAAGGACTATATACTTTCAATAGGTGAACTATAGGATAGATTAGTTAAAAGTTAAACAATGTACTTATTGCTATTGCCTGTATATAATATGTGTGCATGAGGAGGATTCACTTGTACCCTGGTGCATGTGTGGAAGACAGAGGACAGCTTTAACAGTCAGCTCTCTCCTTCCACTTTTGGTTCTAGGGCTCGAACTTGGGCCATTAGGCTTGTACTGCAAGAGCTTTTAAATTCCAAGCATTTTTGCTGGCTCATGAATTATCTAATAGAACTATTTTGTTTTGTTTTGTCTTGATTTGATTTTTTCGAGACAGGGTTTCTCTGTGTATCCTTGGCTGTCCTGGAACTCACTCTGTAGACCAGGCTGGCCTCGAACTCAGAAATCCACCTGCCTCTGCCTCCCAAGTGCTGGGATTAAAGGCGTGCGCCACCACCCCAGGCTCTAATAGAACTGTCTTTAAAAATAAAATTTAAAAAGATGAATAAATAATGAACAAGAGTATTAATAAGAATTTGTTTCTGCTTTCTTTTGAGGTAGGGAGATTGGAGGACTGATTTTCTCCTACTCTGTAGCACAGATTAGCCTATAACTTTTTATGTAGCCTAAACTGGCCTTGAACTCAGGATCCTTCTGCTTCTGCCTTTGTAGTTCTGGGAAGAAAAGTGCAGCTTTTCTTCTTCTTCCTCTTCTTCCTCTTCTTCTTTCCTTTTTAATTGAGGTCTTGCTATGTAGTCTAGTTAGCCTTGAAATGAATGCTGACATTTAATAAGATATTTTGAATGTTTACCCGTTTTTTTGGTGTGCCTGCAAGTGTGGGTGTGCATTGTGTGTGTTTTGTGTGAACACGCTGTGCTTATGTAGGTCTGATACCAACCTTAACTGTCTTCCTCAATCATTCTCTAGTTTCTTTTGGACAAGGTCTCTCACTGAACTTGCAGCTCGTGATAGGCTGGCCTGGCCAGCTAGGGAGCTCTAGGAACCTGTTGTCTCCACCTCCCCAATTATGGGATTACAGGTGCTCCCTGCTATGTTCAGAATCTTTTTGTTTTGTTTTGCTTTGTTTTTCAAGACAAGATTTCTTTGTGCATCTCTGGCTGTCCTGGAACTTACTTTCTAGACCAGACTAGCCTCAGACCTTGCCTCTGTCTCCTGAGTATTGGTATTAAAGACATGTACCACCCAGCTATTGTCTGGCTAGCTATGCCCAGATTTTTGCATGGGTGCTGGTAATCGAAAACCCAGGTCCTCCTGTTTGCATGACAAGCCTTTTACCAACTTAGCCATTTCCCTCACTCTTGAAACTTCACATTTGAATGAAGTATGTTAGAAGTAGATGTTTCTTCTAACTTTGTATGGTATGGCTTCAGTTGACTTATTCCACCATCCAACATTTCTCCGGAGTCTAGACTTTAGGATCACAGACAGTTAATGCTTGGATGAAAGGCTTTTGGTACCAGTTCTATATAGGTGATTATAGGTGATGCATGGTATATCATGTTTTATGTCACCTAACATAACCAATGTTTTGTCTGAAACTCAGTAAAGCTAGGTTTGACCACCTGAACTCATGTGAAGACAAAATAACCTTTTCTCTCTTGTCAGTGATAACCTATCGATGGGCAGGTGGCAGAACATGGCCCTCTAAATTCTCATCACCCTGTTTCCTAACAGCTTTAACATCTACTCATTCATATACTGCTCATTTATTAGTTCCCACTGGTCCTGGCTAGGTTTTTGTTCGTTTGTTTTTTATTTTTGTCTTCAACTTGACACAAACTACAGTAATCTGGGAAGAGGGAATCTTAATTGAGGAACTGCCTTCATCAGGCTGGCCTATAGAATCACTAGGGCATTTTCCTGATTCATGATTGATTTGGGAGGGTCCAACTCACTGTGGGTGGTGCCACCCCAATCCAACGGTCCTGGGTGGTATTAGAAATCTGAGCACGGGGCTGGGCGTGGTGGAGCACGCCTTTAGTCCCAGCACTTGGGAGGCAGAGGCAGGCGGATTTCTGAGTTCGAGGCCAGCCTGGTCTACAGAGTGAATTCCAGGACAGCCAGGGCTATACAGAGAAACCCTGTCTCGAAAAAAACAAAAACAAAAACAAAAAAACAAACAAACAAAAGAAATCTGAGCACGCCGTGCGAGCAGGCCGTGGGGGGGGGGAGGGCGGGGGGGGGGGGGCGGGCTGTGAGGGGCGGGCCGTGAGGGGCGGGCTGTAGGGGGCAGGCCTTGGGGAGCAGGCCAGTAAACAGTTTCTCCACAGCCTCAGTTCCTACCTTGAGATTCTTGCCTTTAGTTCCTGCCCTGACTTCTTCTCATGAGAGATTACAACTATAAGCTTAATAAATCCTCCCCCCCACCCAAGTTGCTTTTGTTGATGCTATAGAAAACAGCAATAGAAATAAGACTAGGACTGTAGTTATCTGAAAGGAGATTTCCCATCAGCGGAACTATAAAGTTCCACTATGTATCAGAGGTTGCCCCGGAACTCCTGATACTCTCGCTTCCAGCTCTTCAGTGTTGGAACTACGGTGGATACCACTTTGTCCAACATCTTCATCTCAAAGCTGTTTAGGGAAACCATGTTGTCTAGACTGTACCTGGCACATAGTATGTGCTTTATAAAAGTTAAAAAATGAATAGTCATATCACAAGTGTTTAAAATGTATTACGACCATGCTACGTAGGACTCTTATAACTCTGGAGGTAAGGAAAATAATGGAATAAAAAAAAAAAAGCCACATCTTTTTGGGTGTAAATTGTTGAGAGCTTTTAGAAACTATTCAAATGAGTTGAAATACATATTTTTATGGTTTATAGTTGTGCTTGGAAATACATCTGACTCCCCAAGAGTAGCATCTTTCCACTGGTCTTTTGGGGTGCTTTGCAGGAAATCCCTGAGAGAGCATAAGGCATGCTTTGTGATTTGTATTTTACATCTTCATATAAGAAGATAAACCTCAGGGGGTGCGGGCTCGTTCCTGTAATGCCTTAGGAGGTAAGGCAGGCGTTAAGGCCATTCTCTGCTACATAGCAGAATGTAAGGCCTGCCTGCGCTTAGGAGTCTCTGTCTTCAAAAGAAAAAAAAAGTTATGAGCAAGGAGGAAGCCATCTATTGTTAAGATCGGTAGTGGTGGTTTAACTCTTTATAAAGCAATTGTCACATTATCTTCTCTAAGTCTCACCACTTCCTCTTGATTAGAAGAGACAGCAGGGGTCATCAGCATCCTCTTTTTACACATTAGGAAACTGAGATTACTAAATGTGCTCTGGAGGCCTCCTGGGAATGGGTATGGGGACTGCCACTGTTGAACCATTGGTACTTATTAAGACATAGTTAACGCTCTATGGTCTGTGCGAGCAGGGCTGATGCTGTGCTACGTTTTGCTAAGGCCAGAGCTCTTCCCTCTGACAAGTCTCCAAACTCCTCCCAAATGAAGTCCTTATGAACTCTACTGCAGTAGGAGCCATGACTTGCAGTTAGGGGAGACTGAGTTGTTTAGAAAACAAAACGAGTCAGCGAACAGAAAATTATTAAGAGGACATTAATGGTATGGTATTCTTGCTAAGGGCAGACCACGGATTTATATATACTAAAGGCTGGAGGGTTCAGATATTAAGTGTTAAAATACATTCAGATATTAAGTATTAAAATATCAAGAATGATCAGAGAGCAAGAAGGATTCTTGCTAAAAATGAAGCTCAGCTAGGACCAACAGGAAGGCCAAGGTGCAGCCCCCCCCCCCCCCAGAAGGGGGTTTAGAGGTAACTCATTTAAACAGCTTGGAGGGAGAGCTCATGGGAGGAGAAGGATGGCGGGCAGCAGGAGCTGTGGAATGATGTACCAGGGTCCAGCTCTCCTTTAAAGGAAGCGTAGTCTAGCTCTAAGGGCTGAATGGAATAAAGAGAGGACTCCCAATCCCGGCAATTTGCCCCGCCCCGTCAACTAGCTTCTAGATTCGGGGCGGGCTCCGCAAGTCGGCGGGCGGGGTCGATGGCGCTGATTGGCTGTTTGCGCTGGCCTGGGGTTTCCCCGGTTCCGCCCACTGTCGTCCCCGCGCTCCTTTAGCCGGCGAGACCGCGCACTGGCCCGAGCCGCGCGCGGGGCGGGAGGAGCCCGTGTTCCCTCCCCTTGCCCCTACGGGTCCTCATCCTTAAAGCTGGAGTCCGCCCGCCCCGCCTGCTGGAGAGAGGACACCGGGCAGCCGAGGGCGTTTGGCCGCGGCTAGCCAGCAGCGAGAGAGCAGGCGCCTGAGGCGACAGAGCGGCGGCGACTGGCCCAGAGTCCCGGCCCGGTACGGAGACCGCGAAGGGAAGGTCCGGGGCACGGTTGCCCTCGGTGGCAGCGCGGCTGAGCCCAAACTGCCCAGGTCGCTGCTCCCTCCAGTCTAGCAGGCGCACAGTCGCTCGGGGCTGCCGCCATCCCGAGGGCGGGGCTCCTGGGAATTGGGTATCTTTTGGACCGCCGCGGTCTGTTCTAACCGCCGTCCGCACCAGGTAGTGACATCGTCCAGCCTGTGACCATGTTCGACAAGACGCGGCTGCCGTACGTGGCCCTCGATGTGATTTGCGTGTTGCTGGGTACGTAGGCGCCGCGGCCCGGGGGTCTTCCGGGCGGGGGGGTGAGGGGACTGCCGCGGAGCCGCGCGCCGGTGTGGGGTGGGTGTGCCCGGCGTGCGCGCGCGTGCGTGCGCCGCAGCTGCGGCGAGAGTTGTGGGGAGCCGCTTGCGCAGCCGGGGTCGGGGGGGGGGGGACACCCCGCTTCTGCATCCAGCGCTCTGGCTCCAGCGTGGGCTCTCCCTGCCTGTCTGCCGGTGCGCTGAGTCTAGCCCTGCTTGGCCTCTCTTCTCGCCTGTGCTGTTACCCTCTGTTTCCCGGCCCACTCTAACAAGCAGGGTGCAGAGAACCCTGGTCACTGGCTCATCAGGTTCTGCAGCGAAGCTGAGAGGTTTTGGTACGCTCGGACTTTTCCCCGAGCAGGCAGGCTTCAGTGCCCAGCTTATCATAACTTGTGAGAGGCACTTGAAAGTTTCCCTCGTCTATAAAAGGTTTAGAACGTTCCTAATTAGAAGGCGTCCTCAGGTTGTAAATTGTCAGGTTGCAAGAGGGATGAAGATGGCCAGGTTTCTGCCTGACGAAGTCTGAAGAAGCTTGCTTTCCCCCATCCCGTAGGAGTCCTGCTGTTTCCTTTTAGCGCAGCCCTTGCCTTGGTGTGCCTGTCTCCTGTGACAGCCCGACCACGAGCTTCTTTAGCTTCTTTAACCAATTTAGCTACAGTAAAGTTGAGATTATTTTCCTGATGGAAGACTTCAATGCTGGGGTCTTTTGTCTCCAAATGTTTTTGTTTTTTTCTTCAGGAAAAGCAAAAACAAAACCTCCCAACTCCCCAAACTGGAGTCATCTAGTGAAGGGATAGGCATTGGAAGGGGTGGCTTTCACTTTTTTTTTTCACCCTGTATGGTGTCTGTCACTTATAAACCATTGGGTCAGGCAATTGTACCAAGTTGTAAGCCGTTTTAGGTTTGGGTGGTGGGCCTCTGGTTTAAGTAATTGACGTAGTCCTGGCGAATTTTCTAGGCGACTGGACTAGTGGCTTTTGCATCCTAGATACAAATCAGCATAATGGCTCCTCAGAGATAGGAAATTTCCCTAGGCTTTAGTCTAGCCGTTCTGGACTATTCCTCTCGCCCGCCCGCTTCCAGCCTGACCATTTAGGTGCCTATAATCTTGTTAAATTGTTAAACTTTCAGTACCTGATTTTTTTTTTCTAAATGCATTTTCTTAAAGAGTTCTTTAAAAAAAAATATGTGCAACTTCTTTATTTACCAGAACACTGCCCCCCCCCTTGTAGTTTAATAGTGAATTGTAGGAATTCACTATGAGGGGATTCAGTCTTAGAATCCAACCACACTCCTTAGGATGTGGTGACCAGTAACCCAGGCACTTGTGATGCAGAGGTAGAAATATGTTTCGTTCAAGTCCAGCTTGGGCTACCTAGGGAGGGCCCGGGTCAGTAACCAAGAACAGTCTTTATAGAAACATCTTATCAGATGTTGGGGCATATTTTTTTCCCTTAATAACTTCCTTTTTTTATTTGACATTTTCTTTATTTATATGTAAACTCCTTTCCCAGGTTCCCCTTCAAAAAACAAACAAACAAACAAACAAAAACAACAAGAACAAACCACTTTTGCCTCCCTCCTCCCCATGCCTGCCACCCCACCCTCTCCCACTTATTGGCCCTGGCGTTCCCCTACACTGAGGCACAAAACCTTCACAAGGCCGAGGTCCTTTCCTCCTATTGATGATCGAATTTGCGATCCTCTACTATAGGGACATATTATTTTAAGTTAGCTTATAAAATATTTTCCCATTCTCTCTTCTCTGCCTTCTTTCCTTTCCCTTTCTTCCCTCTCTCCTTTCCCTCTTTCTTCCTTCTTTCTAGATAGGGTCTTGCTGTGCAATCAGGTTTGGAATTTGTGTCCTCTTCCTCAGCCTCCAGAGTACTGGGAACATCAGCATGCTCTACCATGCCTGGCTAAATTATGATGGTGTCTTCCTATGGACCCAACACTGATTAGGAGGGCTGAAACAATATATACTACCAACAGGGAGCCACAGCTAATGTTATTAATATGAAGCCATATGGTAGATTTATACTATCTAATTAATTAATTAATTAATTAATTTGGTTTTCAGTATACTCAACCACAGTTTCCCCTCCCTCTCATTTCTCTCAGTCCTCCCATCTACTCCTCCCAGCCCCCCTCCCCCAGATCCACTCCTCTGTTCCCCTTAGAAAAGAGCCTGCTCCCAGGTGTATCCACTGAACATGACATAATAAGAGACAGTAAGATTAGCCACAAACCCTCATCTCAGGGCTGGAGGAAAATTCATGTGGTTGACCTGGTGTCCTCTCTCAAGCTTGTAATCCCATCACTCACATGGTTAAAGCAGAAAGATTCCTGAGTTAGAGGCTGGTCTGGGCTACATAGGGGGTTCAGGTCAGCCTCGAGTCTCCCTATTGAACAAATAACCTGACAAAGATCATGTATAGTGGGAAAACATATATGCAGTGCAGTTTTATGAATTCTGTTTTCTGGTGGGTGGCCTATATTTGCAACATGACATCTTATAGTAATGTAGTTGGCCTCACGGTTTCGGGAATATGCTCTCCTTCAGGCATATCAATATTTACAGGGCCGTCCCATACCTCTTGGGTTTTTCTTTTTCTTTCTTTCTTTTTTTTTTAAACATGGAGCCTGTAGCTCAGGCAGCCCTAGAACTCACTATGTAGCCCAGGCTGGACTTGAACTTCTGCCAGTCTTCCAACCTCTGAAGTGTTAGATACAGGCATGAATCATCGTACCCAGCTATGATGTCTGTAGTGATTTGAAGAAAAGATCTTTTGAGGGATTCTACATTACTTTAGGTTTGCTTTTTTAAGATACTTCACCATTTGAATATTTTTTAAAAACTAGCATTTCTTTTTTTTATAATTTTTATTTTCCGTGCATTAGTGTTTTGTCTGCATATATGTGAAGATGGATCGAATCCAGGTCCTCTGGAAGAGCAGTAAGTGCTCTTTACACTGAGCCATCCCTCTACCCCCATCTATTTGAATGCTATTTTATCTATTTATTATTATCTGTTATTATTACTGTTTTCCTTGTGCTGCTGCTGAAATTTTTTAAAGTAGTTCAGTGTATTGTCAAGATAGCCCAGATTTCCCTTTTCCTAAGTAGAAAGTAGCCTACTTATTTTAATTGCATATGAACAAAATGTAATTAGATATAACAACATCGGCTCCCACAATGAACACTAAGGGAGAGAGAACACTAATGCAGAATTGTTTTAAGATTGACTTTTGGAAGACAGATTTTTATAGTAAACGTACCTTTCTAGGATTGGGATTTATTTACCATACTGACAGCCAGCATAAAATTGTTTGCTTCAAGAGAGCTTTCAGCCTGGCTTAAACTTTTCCCTTTTTCCTGTGAGGCATCCACAGGTAAGAGTTGACTACGCTGGCAGAAAGATGATGAAGCACTTCATAAATATAGGTTATGTGAAAGTGATTCATAATTACAATGTGTTCCATATTCTGTTAATGACCACTCCAACATCACTCTGTATATCCATTTTAATATGATGATATTATGTGATTTTGTTACACAAGTACTTTATAATTTTTACCCAAGGTGATGTCTTTTGAAGTGATCATTAAGTATTATGTATATATGTGTTGATGTGTGTGTTTTTTCTAAATAATCCCTATTAATTCATCAATATATAAATTATTAGCTCCTTCAGTGGATTTGGTAAATCCTTGGAAAAAGAAATTTGAGAGATGATGTATATTTGATCCTGTGAAATGAAGTAGAGTCGTGTAATGTTTTTCTGGTTCTTTTGAATCTTAGATTTGACAGGGCTATCATTAATTTCTGTTTTAATTTGCCTAATTGCTTATTTATTTATAAATAGAGTCTCACTGTTTTGGTTAGCCTGGAACCCACTATGTAGACCAGGCTTGCCTTGAACTCAGCGATCTACTTACCTCTGACTCCTAAGTGCTGGGATTAAAGACAGGTGCCACCACATCTGGTCTTGCTTTTGTTCTTGTGATCAGTGATTCTAAAACTGTTGGTAAGTCCATATACAATCACCTGAACACATGAAAAGCTACTATATAAAGAACAGTAGAGAGTTGGTACAAAAGTGGCTATTCTAGCCCAATATTATACTGTGTCCTGAGTATAACTTACTGTTTAATTACTAAGGATCATTCTGTATTTTAGCCACCAGTTAATAGGCACATAGTCCATTAATTGATTGCACACTGAGGGATGACCTTTGTACTTGTTTGAGTGCTGGGGTTGGAAAGGTAAATAGGACAGTCCCTACCCTAAAGAAGCTTAGAGTCTAGTGAAGGAGAAACAAACAAGATATTGCATCATGCTAAGTGTATTAGTGCAGGTATGGTGCCCTTTGATCAAGGAGATGGGTCATGGCTTAGATCTATACCATTATAGAGCCATGGCTAATCAGTTTACTCCCAGAGATACCGAAATGCCAGAAGTTGCCTGGCATTACGTTTATAATTTCTTCTCCTCAATTTTCAACTTGATCTAGGGGAGTAGGGACTCAAGTATCATGCTCAGGATTTTTCTGTAGGTTGTCCTGTAATAGTTAGGACATAAATGGAACTGGCAAAACCTGCCTTTTCTGTGTCTGTATTTGGCGGTGTAGTGATCTCTTTATAATACCTGCCTGTGCTGCATAGAACTTAGACTTAGACATGACAATGACTTCTTGATGTTGTACCCTGAGAACACACCACCATCTTTAATTGCTTTCTCCAGATCCTTCTGTGCTTTCAAAGTGGCTCCCCCATTTTTTCCTTTCTTGACGATATCATTTGAGTGTGCTGTTTTTTGTTTTTTGTTTTGCCCAGGATCCTCCAGATAACACCCATCCATGTCCAAATCAGAACTGAGAAAGTTTTTTCTTTTTGTACGGTCACTAGTTCCATGTCTTTGATAGCAGATGCACAAGAATCCTTGGATTATTGTTAGGACTTTTCTTTTTTAAAGGTTTGTTTGTTTAACTCTGTGTGTGTGTGTGTGTGTGTGTGTGTGTGTGTGTGTGT
>JADRCD010161006.1:0-10553 GCA_019843815.1 Montemys delectorum
CTCATGTATATGTGTCTGTCTTGAGTGTGTGTCTGTCTCATCTTTGTGTGTGTTTGTCTCATGTGTACGTGTCTCTCTGTGTCTTATTGTTTACACATCTGTTGATGAACTTTATGTTCATTCATCTTTTGTCTGTTGTGAGTGATTCTGTTGCAAACACCATTTTATACAAAATTGTTTGAGTCCTGATTTCCATTATTGGAATATATACCCAGAAATGGAATCTCTGTTGGTAGAGTGTTTGCGGAAGAGAGCTATACTGTTTTCTGTTACAGCTGTAGGACTTATTCCTGACACGGTGCAAAAGGGCCCAGGTTACCTTGCTAACACTTGGTGCTTTGTTTTCCTTTGTTAATGAAAACCACTCTAATAGGTATGAAGCAGTATTGCATTGTGGTTGTTCAAGATCTTTTAAACCTTATCTTCTAGGTGTAATTCCTGAACAGTGCTCCAAAGGTATAAAGCAATCTCAAGGAAATCAATCAGTTTATATTCTGGTAAAGGCAGGAATAAACCAACTCAAAGATTAGACAATACATATTTTAGTGTTTGCTTTCTTTATTATAAAGACTGGACTCTGTGGCCATGTAAGGATGGCCGCAAGCTTTTGTTTTCTAAAGGAGAGTTAGGGGGACATAGGTAGAAGGTATATCCTTTTGATGGTGGCTTCTTGTTCCCAGAATACATTGCAAACAGAACCTGCTTGGGGCCATTATCTACCCTGGACTAACCATCCAGTCCTGAATCTGTTTAGCAGAGCCTCAGTCTGAGGGCTCCTCCTGACCAAAGGGATACTTTTGCTTTCAAAAGCAGCTCAGTGTTCTGTCTTTTCTGGATATTCAATTCTTTGTCCACCCAGGGAATGAGCCATCCCCATTGATGATCAATGACACTTTATTCTGGTACACGGGAACTCTCACTTACTCAAGGTTGCACACCTGACCAAAAATCAAAGACTCAGAAGTGACTGCTCTCTGAGGGCCTCTTCTGAGAAGGGGGAGCACCTACACATATAACTATCAAGGAGGGAGTTCCCATTCAAGTCATCGAGCAGGCTAACATTAGGGTAAGGAGAGTAGGGGATTGAACATCGTATTGGGGTGTTTTGATCTCTTATGGCTAGACAGACATTTCTCCCAGGAGATAGTAGAGACTTCTGTTGCAGCCCCTGAGCCAAGAGACAGAGCATGCCAAACCCCAAGGAACCAACTGTTGTCCCAGAGAGGAAGGCTGGGGAGGAGTTTTTACTCCATGTGCTTGGGAGAGACTCATGGAGAAGGTCACAGTGCTCAATGGCTTCTTACTTCATGCCCAGCTCTTAGGTCCCAGTGCTGTGAGTAACTGGGTCAGCATTTGGTTGTTGGGGGGAATGAGAAGACTTAGTGAGTTCTATTTTTGAATCTTTGCAGCCTGGAGGCAAAACTTGAAGTAATTTTGAAGTTTCTGAGGTCAAGTAAAAAGGTATTGCCCAGCGTGCTGTAAGTTGAAGTGAAGCATGCCTGAAATTCAAATAGAGGCTCTGAGGGAGCTAGGGGGAGTGTTCTGTCCATGTGTAGCCAACCTTGCGTGAGGGATGACAGCTCTTTCAAACACCCCCTGCACGCACACACCCTTTCTTCTGCCCACCATCCCCTATCCCCCTGTTATATAGACAAAGCTCTTTGTTGGCCCTGCAGAAAACCCTGACTTCTGGAGGTCCCCAAACTGATGGGGGAGTCAGGAAAAGAGACCAAAGAGGCACTGGCTGTGGAGATGTGGGTGGGGTCCAGAGGTAGAAGGCTTGTCTAAACAGACAGGGCCCTCGAGTCCATCCCTAGCAACACAGCAGACAGTTATGGAGGAAAGACATTTGAACGTAAGAGTTTTCCCCAGCTGTGTGCTTCTATCACTAACATGGCTAGACCGGGTAAGCTCCTGGGAATTGGCAGAAGCCCAGGTTCAGGTGCTAGATAAGCTATCATCCATGGCTACTCAAGGCAAAGAGGGAAAAACTCCTTGACTGGAGCTGAGGACTCCGCAGGTCTTAACGCCTGGCCTTTCTGCCTGGAATCTTCAAGCCTCTCTCACTCTCGAAAATGGAGATAGAGCATTCTTTCCCTCTTGCCCCTCACTTCCATTCCTGCTCAGTTGTGCCCTGTTTTTTGTTTTCCTCTTTCTGCTTGCTGTGACATAAACAGTCAAAGGAAAAAAAAATCATCCTGGTATTCTCTAGAGACAGGGTGCATGTGGTAAATTACTCACCCCGAGTGCTTTTCATGCTGGCTTTTAGATTACAAAATTGGGGGAGGGGGTTAACATGAATGTCTAGTCTATTCAGATGTTTTCAATGGTGCATGGTACCCAGGCTAGATAAGATTAAAGTTTAATTAAGGTCACAGGGTACCAAAGAGTCATATCATATCAGCAAAGGCAAATGTGAACAGGCACTGCCTTCTTCATGAGTACTAACGGGGAAGGGATCCATGCCCATGTTAGTCATGAACTGAGTTCTCAGACAGGCACCTACTGTTCTCACAGGTGCTCAAGACAAAAAGAGCAGGAGGTGGTATGTACATCTCTGGAGCAGGATTTGGAAAGGGAGACTAGATGTTCCAACATATGTCCTTTTGTCTTTTGTTGCCTAGTGGTGACTGTTTTAGCATATCTAACCAGATGAAAAACACAGGTACTTTTGCTAATTCAACTTTCTGCTCTGAAAGGGAGAGTGTGCCATCTCTTTAGAACCACTGAGCGGAGCGGAGCATCAAGTGATTGTTTAGGACTGTCCTTGCCCTGGTCGTTTTCAGCCTAGATTCAGTACTCAGGTATACTTGGGGTGTATAGAACAATCAGAGGGCGCCTTGTCTGTTTCTAATGCACAAAGGAGCAGCTATGGAGTGAAAAGCCCCTCCCTTGTAGAAGAGTGCTCCGATCCCTGGCTGGCCAGCTATCAACCTTACTGATGCTATGCTCTCTAGTTGGAGTAATCTATTAGGCACTGAGTTCCCAGCCAGGATACATGTGAACAGCTCTTTCCTGAGTCTCATAGGATGGAGTCTTCTGGCTGCTTTTGTCACAAGGACAGTAGATTCTATGGTACAACCAGAGCCTTAGCTGGTAGAGAGGAGGGACAGGAAGAGTTTAAGATGACATTTCCTTCTCAGCTGTCTTATATGGAAAGGGTGTGGAGAGGGACGAAGGAGATGACAATTTGCAGTTTTTTGAACAGGGAAAAGTCCTTGAAATACGATGTTTGGTGTCAGGAGGCCCAGGAAAATAGGGATGTCACTGTCTGTCCTCCCCTCGGCAAGGCACAGCGATACTGCACATTTAGGGAAGAGGACTGATAAGTAGATGAACAGGTGAGAGTCTATGCTGGCTAGTTCCTTGTCAGCTTGACACAGGCTGGACTCATCTGGGAACCTCAACTGGGGAGTAGGCCCCATCAGATGCTGTAGGCAAGTCTGTGGGGCGCTATTGATTGGTGGTTGATAGGAAGGGTCCAGCTCACTGTCAGAAGTGCCACTCCCCAGGGCAGAAGGCCCTAGGTTGTATAAGAAAGCAGGCTGAGCAAGCCAGTGAGCAGAGTTCTTGGACACTCTCTGCTTTGGTACCTGCCTCCAGGTTCCTGTCCCAACTATGTCTCATCATGGACTGTGAGAGTCTATAAGCCATTTTCCCCAATTTGGTTCTGGTCAGTGTTTTACTATAGCAACAGAAACCTAAGTTGTGCATAATCCAGTGTAAATTTAGGTAGTGAGAAGGTCTAGGATGGGAAGAAAGAGAATGCAAACTTATACACAGGTTGCAGTCTCTGTGAGAGTGTGGGGGGAAGTGTTCTGGACACCAGGAAAAGTAAGTTCGGAGAAGCTGTGGCAGAGACAGACTCCACGGACTGTGAAAACAGTGACATGACCTCTGGCTGGGGTGAGACGGAGACAAAGGACAATGGCAAGAAACAGATCTGGACAGGAAGGTTTGGCTTCATAGGCCAAGGGAAGAAAATTGAATTACCTCCCAAGCATGATGGGAAAATAATGCAGTTTGGATGGTCAAGCATCTCAGTTAGGGTTTCTGCTGCTGTGGTGGAAAACCATGACCAATGTGTGGAAGAAAAGGTCTATTCGGAGGAAGCTTCCAACTCACAATTCATCACTGAAGGAAGTCAGGACAGAAACTCAAACATGGAAGGAACCTGGAGACAGGAGTTGATGCAGAGACCATGGAAGGGTTCTGCTTACTGACTTGTTCACCCTGCTTTCTTATAGAGCCTAGGACCACTAGCCCAGACATAGCACTACCCACAAAAGAATGGGGCTTCCCCCATCCATCACCAATTAAGAAAATATCCGTCAGGCTATTGAGGGCAAGCCTGATCTTATGGAGACATTTTCTCAGTTGAGGTTCCCTCCCCTCAGATGACTTTAGCTTGGGTCAAGTTGACATAAGACTAGCCAGCACATCACGTGCTGTGATCTGATTAACATTGTTTACAAAGTCACCATGGATGCCATGTTGACACTGTTCTTGAGGGGGACAGAAAGGTAGCAGAGGAGGGAATGGACACAAGGCCACCATGGCAGCAAAAGCACTGGTGACATGGTGACAGTGCAGGTCACACTTGTGCTCTGGAAGTCATTTGTAGTCCAGGTGTGATGGATTGAAAAAAAGAAAAAGAAGAAAAGAAAAAAAATTACAGATTGAGAATTATCAGTCGAACCTGTCTGGCTGGTAACTCATTACTTTATGTGGGGTCAGCTGCCAGGGAGGCTAGATGGGCAGAGCCCGATGGAGATCAGTCATTGTGTTAGGTCTAGAGATCTGTTGGACTTCCAAGTGAACTTGCCTGTGAACATAGTTCAAAAGACTAATGTCAAGACAGAGACATCAACTGGATGTATTTGGATTAAAAGTTCAGTTATAATATTTTAATTGTAAGTATAGACAATAATTAGGATGTTGTAGACAAGAAAAGAGACTTGAAGTCAGAGCCTTAGGTGACCTCAACATTTTGATATAGACAAGAGAAAAGGGGTATGAAGCTTGGATAGGAAAATAGGCTGAGGGTGGGCAGGCCTGATATCCCGGAGGAATATCATCTTCTGTTGTCCTATGTTGGGGAAGTTTACTTCTTCTTTTAAACATCTTAACACGGTTAAGAATGTTATTTTTTTTTATCTGATATGTCTGTGTAGACGTCACGGCCACAATTTCAGACTCAGCTGGAGTAGTCCAGGAGTGTGTCTCATGAGAATATGTGCCTATCATGTGGCCTTGCACAGAGCAGGTACTGGGGCGTGTCTGACAGGAAGTATCCCAGCTCCTCCGGTAGGCCAGCACGCTCTGTCCTTCAGGCCGATGCCAAGTGGTATTCTGGTTGCAGATGCCATGATCTGGTTGCAGAGGCCATGTTCTGGTTGCAGAGGTCACTGGCAGCTTAGACAGCAGCTTCTGCTCCTACGGAGTTGGCTCTGTCCTCCCCGCCCCCCCAACCTTTGCTCCCATGCTACATACAAGCTTCTTCTTAGTGGGTGGCCAGTATTTCTTGCAGGGTAGAAATTTGGATGTATTTAAGCGTCTTCCCAGCAGTATTTCATCTGTAAAGCACTAATTCCAGATTCATTTATTACAAAAATATTAATCTATAGAAAATTATCCTCCTTTATGTTTTGAGTGTTTATGCTCCATTTGTACTTTCTGCGTCTCTTTTGTTGTTGCTCTTCAGTATAACAAGTCTCCTATTTCATGCAAGTGTTCTATATAGCAAAATAAAATGGCAGTTAAGAGTACAGAAAAGGAGGCCACGTGTGGTGGGCATGCTCTTAATCCCAGCACTTGGGAGGAGAGGTAGGCAGATCTCTGTGACTTTGAGGCAAGTCAGGGCTATAAAGAGAGACCCTTTCTCAACCAACCAACCAACCAACCAACCAACCAACCAACCAACCAACCAACTAACAGCTTAAAAAAATCACCCAGGAATATAAAAAAGCCATACTATACATTTGGTCTTCCATGCAGGTTTACTTAACTCTAATAATACTGTGGGGTGGGACTACCCACTGTTTTGAGCAGGCATGCTGATGACCAGGGAGGTTGAACTGCTGGGACAGAGGACTGGACTTATTGCTCATTACACAAGTAGGCCTGGCAAAGTGGCAGAAAAGGTGCTGAGGGGACTGTCACAGGGCAGGGTTGCATCAGTAATCACAGTGCATGGAGGGATGATCTTAATCCCAGCTAAGTGTTCCTCTTATGTGATTGACAGGCTCAGGAGCAAATGACTTGCAGTGCAATGAGTCCAAGCCTTTCTGTTCCCGGGACCCTTATTAATATTCACAGTGTTAAAAGTTTGACATGGGAAATGTAAGAACTATTTGCTAACTCATTTTTATTTGGTATCATGTTATTTGGTGTCAACCCATGTCATATGTCCACATAAATATTTTTATGAGCAATAATTCTAACTTTCTAAACCTCCAAATATGCTGCGAGGAAGGAGGGATGTATCAGTCTAACCAAGATAGGTTAGGCTAGGGTTACAATAGGAGTGGCCAGTCTCTGCAGGAGAAGCTGAACCTTCATCAGCACTAGCTTCCAGCCTGGGTTTGGAGAACTCAAAGAAGCTAGCTTCCTGCTTGCTTATAGGTCTCAGTCCTGGGCAGACAGATTCTCCCCATTTGTGGCTTTGTGATTTGAGGGAATGCTGCAGATGTGCCTGCACCTGGAGGACAGAGATTGTCAAATACCTTTCCCAGATCATTTAAATTTTGGAGGATGGCGTCTCACCACTGAAGCTGGAGCCACCACTCAGCAAGGATGGCTGGCCAGGGAGCTCCAGGAATCTGTCTGTGTCCATCTCCACAGTGCTAGGATCACCGGGGAACCAAACTCTTTGTATAGATTAAAGTCCAAGTGGGGTCCTCATACTCGCACAGCAAATGCATTTCTGGCTGAGCCATCTCCCCTGCCCCGGGTGTATCTTTCCCAAAGACTAATACAGTAACAAGAGGCTGTGTCTGGGAAAGTGGCTGTCCTTTAAACTTTCTTCCACTTGCTACATTTAAAGAAGATTCCTTGCATTTTCATTAATCACATTCGATTAGAGTTATCCTTCTGCAAAGAATGTGTTGGGCAGTTGGGACATCCTCGATCCAAATCTAGTAATTGTTTACAATTGAGCCTTCAAATGCTGGCGGTTGGTTCCAAGAATGACACACTCCTTAGAGATCTCTGGGAAGTTTCTGTTCTATTTGACATTCCTGTCCACCCCCATCTGTCTCACAGCCCCATGGTCTTTATTCCTCCTTTTTCTGACCTTTATGTTTACTCATCTAACTGTTGGCCAGCCTCAGTTTTTAGTGCTGTGGTGTGTCAGAAGTGCTGCTCAGAAACATAATGTGCTATGGGTAAAGAAGCCGAAGGCGTGGTTCCTGGGGAGACACACTCCTCCAGAGCCATAGAGCATCATGCCTTGCATGAAATGTACAACAGCAAGAAGTAACCCCGAGGTCATTGACATGGAGATACTTTAAGACGAAGAAAATATTTTCTTCCCAAGTGCTATGATTGGGAGGGCAGCAATCACGCCTTGTGCTAGGGCAGTGGTGATGGGTGAGGAAGGAGCCAGGCGGCTTCACCTTCAGCCTCTACCTGTGCTTCTTGAGCTTCTTATTTTTGATATGTACCTCACTTGAAAAGCATGTGAATGTATTTTGCCCCTTATGTCCTAATCGAAAAGGTAATAGAATAGTGAATACTGATCTTCTCACTCTGTGAGCAACAAACCCAGCCAATCTTCACGAATCTGATAATGAAAAAAAAGCTTATACTAAATGCTTGCTTGATAATAAGATCTATGCACTGTTGAAACATCTCCATCTGACCCATCAGATGCATTCACTTGTGTTTTAGAGAAGCGACTGGATGTAAGATGTTTTCTTGGCAGTATCCCTGCAGGATCTTGCTGTGTGTGGGATTAAAGGTGTGGTTTAATAAGATGTCTCTTGGTGATTTTTTTTTGTGTGTGTATCTACAGCTGTCTGTGAGAATGGATGCCAGAATGGGGGACGTTGCATCGGCCCTAACCGCTGTGCTTGCGTTTATGGATTCACTGGGCCACAGTGCGAAAGAGGTAAGAGAGAAGAAGAGACTGGGGAACTTACATTTTCAAAGTTTATTCTGTAACGTTATAAGGACAATGAATGCATGTTTTTGTTATCCAACGAGAACTGGTCTAGTAAAATATATATTGTTTTGTTCCAGTAGCTTGAATGGTAAGATTTGGGGCAGCAAGCATATCAGTGATGTTCATGACAGTGACTCTAGTCTGAGAGGCCAGCTCAGAAGCACTTGCTTCAGAGTGATGCTACTGACTGACCCATGGCAGATTCTCATCATGTTCATTTATCTCTGGACTCTATTGGGAGTACACCCTCTTTATTGTAGAGGAGGATGATGATGATGATGATGATGATGATGATGATGATGATAATGATGATGATGATGATGATGATGATGGCGGCAGCAATATGTCCCTGGCTGAACTCCACAAAATCTGACACAAGTTGTTCTGATCATAAGAGCACACATTATATTCCATGACACCAGTCCAGAGCTCCTGGGCTTCATATCAACTCTGATCAAGGCTTCTGATTGTGTGCTTCTGTTCCTCCTTACTCCCGAGGAGGCTGGAGTGTCTTCTTATTGGTTGTTTGTTTTGTGATTACGAGGATCGTCGTTATTACTGAGGCAACACACTTCCTTGATCCATCTGTAGAGAGAAACTTCTCCTGTAACCGTGTCTGGGTCAGTTAGAGTCTTCAGAGATCTTTCATGCTAATGGGAGTAAGCCTAGGTTCTGCATAATAGTCTGTGGTGAAAGTAAAGTGTTACTGTGTTGGCTGTGGATCCAGCAGCCATTCCTGCAGCATGGTATGGAATATGCCTCCCCAGAGCCACATGGAAGGAAGAGCTGGGTATGGGAACCCAGCAGAACTTCCTTTAGATAAGACTGCTTAAGAAAGCTCATCCTGCGCTGAGCACTGTGTCTCCATAAACAGTCGTTAAAGCCATTATGAAATCAGTTCACAGTAATTTCCATAGCAACTAAACCTGTTTCCTCTCAGCTGCTGAGAACAGCCGTCCTTGATGATCTAGCAATGTGGTCATGTAGCCTGATATAGCAGGTGTGGCCACCGTGATCCACCAAAGAAGGTAAACCTTATAAAATGTAATAAATAACTGAGTGCTGAGCCATGAGAGTAAACCTAAGTTTAGATTAAAAGTAATATTACATTATCATATCGTTGCTAGATACCTTTTCAATTTTTTCCCCTGGGCTGTGGTGACATCTAAAGACACATAGAACTTCACTGGAAATTACAATGTATGGTGTTAATGTCAATGAAATGATTACACGTATATGTGCAGAGAATCTCTAAATTGTGAATATTTTTACAATTATTTTAAAATTTAAAATACTTTAAAACTGATACTCATTATCTCAGAAAAATTTCATCTTACCATTTAGTGTATGTCTTGAGAAAAATGGGAAATTTGAATAATATGGTGAAGTATGAGAAGTTAGATTTATGCCAACTTTTAACATATGTCTGTGCGTATGCACATTGAGATATTTATGCTATCCCTAATATAGTTGAGATTTCTTGGGACTGAAGTACATTCCATAGATGACAGAGTTTATCATTATTCTTCAGATGAATTCTAAAGCTTTTACCAGATGTTCTTATTGGGGGAAGGAAAATGAGTTGTGACATGTTAGCACCAACTGCCCAAATGGAATAATACAGATTTCCTAAATGATGCAATGTAAAGACCACAGAAGACAAGATGGTAGACTTAAAAAGGCAAATGCAGTCCTGACCTGTGGAAATGATTCTCGGAACTCCACAGCTCTTTCGTCTCTAAGCAGGATTCCAGTTAGTGTCTGACTGGCACAGAGATGGTTGTGTCCTTTAGCCTAGGCTTCCAGGCATTATGTCACCGTTCTGCAACAGTTACTCATTTGCTCCTAGAGATTTGACTCTGGTAGAGCTGTCTACCTTTTACATGCACAGTAGCAAGTTTGCAGAAGGATTAACGGATTATAAAATTAATCCATTAATGAACTGACCCTAAGGATACTTTTTAAAAATGTGTTTAAAAAATGCTTTTAATCACTGCTCTTTAGTATTGAAAGAAACAAATGCTTCGTTTCTTTCTAAGAAACAGTCAGGGAGTTCCCACTCCTGAATTGCAGCTGTGAACTTTAACCTTTCAAGGAGACATTTATTTTTCCGTTGATTTTTTTTCTTACATGTACATGATGATTTTTTTTATAAAACTGGAGTTCCTAGTCTCCCTTCAGAACTACTGTAACTAGTGTATACAAGAGGTATACAACAGTGTACATACATCTTGTTGTATACAAGAGTGTATACAACAACCCATTGATGTTGAGTAAATGGGTTAATTTGCCTGTTTATAGTTAAAGCCCATGTGTTCTTACTCAGTTACTAATTTCAGAATACATATTCTTTATTATAGAAGAAAAAGAAGAGTTTTATAAAGTCAAG
>JADRCD010161009.1:4021-22322 GCA_019843815.1 Montemys delectorum
TCCAGTCATTATCCCCATCTCAGTCTGCCCTCCAACTGTTCCTCATTCTATTCCTCTTTCAGTGAGTCCAAGAGGATGTCTCCAACTTCATTCCATCTTAAAAAGGGGAACCAAACACACACAGAAGGAGTGGCAGAGATTAACTATGGAGCAGAGACTGAAGGAAGGACAAGCATATAGCTATCTCCTGAGAGGCTCTGACAATACCTGACTAATACAGATGTAGAGGCTCACAACCATTCATTGAACTGAGTACACTGTCCCAAATGAAGAAGTTAGAGAAAGGTTCTATGGAGCTGAAGGGTTTGCAGCCCCTTAGGACGAACAACAATTACTAACTAGTACCCTCAGAGCTCTCAGGGACCCAACCACCAATCAAGGACTGTACAGGGTGGGACTGAATTTTCTGGCAGCATGTGTATAGTAGAGGATTGCAAATTCGATCATCAATAGGAGGAAAGGACCTCGGCCCTGTGAAGGTTCTGTGCCCCAGTGTAGGGGAATGCCAGGGCCAATAAGTGAGAGAGGGTGGGGTGACAGGCATTGGGAGGGGGGAGGCAAAAGGAGTTTGTTCTTGTTGTTTTTGTTTGTTTGTTTGTTTGTTTTTTGGAGGGTAACCTGGGAAAGGGAAAATTTACATGTAAATAAAGAAAATATCAAAAAAAAAAACAAAACAAAACAAAAAAGAGGATGTCTCCAACCCCGATCCTACTAAACCTCCCCACTCCCTGGGACCTCAAGTGTCTGGAGGTTTAGGTGCATCTACTTTCACTGAGGCCAGACCAGGCAGTACTCTGCTGTATATGTGTCAGGGACCTCATATCAGTTAGTGTATGCTGTCTGGTTGGGGGATCACTGTCAGAAATCTTAGGAGTCCAGGTTAGTTGAGACTGTTGGTCTTTCTTTGGGGTCTCCATCCTCTTCAGCTTTTTCCAGCCTTTCTCTAATTCAACCAAGGTGTCCTCAGCTTCAGTCCATTTGTTGGGTGTAAGGATTTGCATCTGACTCTTTCAGTTGCTTGTTGGGCCTCTCAGAGGGCAGCCATGCTAGGCTCCTGTCTGTAAGCACACCATAGCATCAATAATAAAGTCAGGCCTTGGAATATCCCCTTGAGCTGGAACCCAATTTTTGGCCAGTAACTGGACCCCCTTTCCCTTAGCCTTTTCTTCATTTTCATCCCTGCACATTTTTTAGAAAAGAACAATTCTGGGTCAGATTTTTTTGATTGTGAGATGGCAACCCCATCCCTCCACTTGATGCCCTCTCTTTCTAGTAGAGGACTCTACAAGTTCCCTCTCCCCACTGGTGGGCATTTCATCTGAGGTCCCTCCCTCTGAGTCCTAGGTTCTCTCACATCCCAGGTTTCTGATACATTCTAGAGGATCCCCTCACTCCTACTTCCCGAGATTGCCTGTTTCCATTCTTTCTGCTGGTCTTCAGGGTTTCAGTCCCCTCAAAGATTGATCATGCTCACCTCTTCCCCTCCCTGTACCATCTTCCCATCTCCCTCCCTCCCTCTGCCTGATTGCTTTCTTCTCCCTCCTGAGTGGGATTGAGGCATCCTCACTTGGCCCCTTTGGCTTGTTAATCTTGATTTCTGTATATTCTGTGTGTATTGTATCCTGAGTATTCTGTACTTTTTTGGCTAATATCCTCTTATTAGTGAGTACATGCTATGCATGTCCTTTTGGGTCTTAGTTACCTCATTCAGGATGCTATTTTCTAGTTCCACTCATTCGCTTGCAAATTTCATGTTGTCCTCATTTTTATTATTTGAATGGCATTCCATTGTGTAAATGAATCACATTTTCTATATCCATTTTTTCATTCTGAGACATATGGCTTCTTTCCAGCTTCTGGCTGTCACAAATAAGGCTAAGAACATAGTGGAACATGTGCTCCTGTAGCATGGAGGGACATCTTTTGTGTATATGGCCGAGAGTAGCATAGATGAGTCTTCACGTAGATCTATTTCCAGTTTTCTAAGGCATCTCCAGAATGATTTCCAGAGTGGATGCACTAGTATGAAATCCCATCAGCAATGGAAGAGTATTATTCTTTCTCCAAATTCTCAACAACACTTGTCACTACTATTTTAAAGTTTTAAAATGAATGTGACTCTCCTTGACTGTCCAGTTTGGAAGCATCATTAGCAATCTAGTATAAGCAAGGCTGCCTCTCTAGATTTCTATTCATGTCAGTGCTCAGCAGAAGAAAGTGGAAAAGGAACCATGACCCACTGGAGTTAGCAAAGAAGATGTCACAATATCTCTTGCTGATTATGCTGACTCTAACAAGGTAGTTAGTTATTGGTCATGCTAAATGTGAACTTCATCCCAACTTAGGTCCAGTTACCATGTACATTTTCTATTAATGGATAGCAAAGGAAAAGGGTTTTTTTTATTATTTTTCAAATTTATAAAATGTAACAAAAGTGAGACTAAAGGCTTTTCATTGGAGAGAAACCAAGAACATTGATCTTGCATCTTGAAGTAAATTATCACTGCACTTATCTACAAAGACACAAGAAATGAAGATACATCAATATCACTTCTTATCCATTAGGTAATAGCACTCACTGACTTTACGAAAATGTTGTTTGGCTTTAATGTTCCTTGTAGAAGTTCTGTAATTTGGTAACTGCATTGATTCCAGAAATATTGGAACAGAAATAATTTTTGAACCTTGATTTTAACTATTATACATCAAACATTAGTATATATATTTCATTACTCTTGATTTTAGTATTTACCTAAATATACTAAATCTCCCTATTTACTCAGTGACTCAACTATAATGGCATTTAGAAATTGTGTATAAATAACTTTTATTGTGTATAATATAGTACAATTTAGAACAAATGTCAATCATTTCTTCCTCATCTTTTTTAAATTTTAATATCTAGTAAATATTGTTAATATATTGCTTATAGATGCAAAAACGTTGGTGACTAAACATTCATCTTTTATTAGGTTAAATTATTGCTAAATAAATTGTATTTTATTTTCTTGTACCTCTTCAATTACTAATCTTTTTTTGCATATAGTTTCCATGCCATGTTAAATTCACCATTTACATTTTGTATGGAATTTTATTGCATATTTTTCTATAATTTATCAAGCATTTCTTATTTGTCACGTAAATTTTTATAAGTTCAACGCTTCAATTCATTCCTTATATCTTTCTTAGTTTGCTGTTTGAGAGTATAGTCAACCGACACTTTTCATTTAACATTGTAGTCTGAGGGATACAGTAAAGTAAACAAGCTGAGTGCGAACTGTGCTCTTATATCGAGCATGAAAGGAATAGTCTCAGATATCTCAAAGCAACTGTCTGTAGACTCACAGTCTAAAACACGACCTAAATGTTCAGAAAGCAAATGAATCCTTTCTACTTGTCTGAAAAGATTGCCATGGGCTGCTCCTTGGCTGCAGAACATCATCTGAACTGATCGCCAACACTTTTTCTCCAAAGCAAGGCATGTAGAGGACACATTTAGTAACCTTATTTGTAGAGAAGGAAGCAGTAACATTGGCAGGATGGCCTCTGTCACCGTAGGAACCAGCGAAGAAACCCACCTCAGCTCTCTGCTAAGTTGGATTTCTCTAGCTTCATATTTAAATGTAGCACTGGCTGCAGAGATTTAATTTATCACTCTACTATTTACATTATAGGATTTAATACCCTGCAATACAGTGGATTTGCAGTGTTCAGGGCTCTGAGCATACTGGGAGAACACAACACAGATGACCCCAGGAAGCAGGAGGTAAAGTAAAATAATTACTAAATGCTGGGACAAAAGCCATCCCTCAGTATGAACATAAATAAAATCCTTAGCGTTGTCAAGGACCCAAGTATGATGAGCGTCTGATAACCACTGAGATAAATGTTGGTGCAGTTCCAAAGTGAGAGGACATCCGGATGCATTGTGTACAATCTTTCCTTCGGGTTATACTACTTATGACATATCACCTACTGGGTACTTAATTGAGTGAAAGATGGCTGGATGAGTCTTGGTTGCATAAAAAGAAGTTTAACAAAAACCCAACATGTGAAACAAGGAATGTGAACAAAATAGGCAGGAGTGTCCCCTTAAATTCTTTTTGAGTCTCTGTACACACACTGCCAGCTGGGTCCTTAGCAAGGACGAAGCACCAGCTTCAGGCTCTTTATAATTAAGTTCCCCAAACCATTGTTGTCCGAGCAGTATAAGACAATACGCTAATGTAAAGCATGGGTCATCTGTCTAAGCAATTGTCCTTTCATTCCAGCTGTGTATTTTCACTGATCATAGCTCAGCATTACCCATTATGACAACAATCACTTTGCATTTAAATTATTAGAGTTGTTTAGTATTTCTCTTCATTGTCTGGATAGGCAGGGTAGATAAGTTTCAGAGGCTCATTCTGGATTATTGCCACAGACATTGTATTACTTATGGAGTGTCATTAACTGATATTCATTGGACTCCCTAAATTATCTTTCAGTGAATGGAAGTGAAAATTTAAAACAGTGCTCAGTAGCCTCGTATACCCATTCCAAAAGTCCAGGGTAAAGTTGTCAGTCCTGAAAACCATATACACATAAACAACAACAAAAAATACCCAGAAGGTTGTATTATAAGTATATAGTTGTAAATATACAATACCCACACAAGTATGCACAGATGTGTAACAATAATAATAAAAGAAAACGGGGCTATTAATCTGAGATGAGGGAGCATGGGAGATCTTGAAGAGAGAAAATTCAGGGAAAGAGGGATTTGACTCTATTTCAGTTAAAAACATGTGCAAGGGATAAAGATGGAGCAGAGATTAAACAAATGGTCAACCAATTATTGCCTCAATTTAAGACCTATTCCACTGGAGAGAGGCAACCCTTTACACTATCAATAACACTCTGCCATATTTACAGATAGAAGCCTAGCAAAATTGTCTCTTGAGAGGCTTCATCCAGCAACAGATGAAAGCAGATACAAAGATCCACAACCATACGTCAGACCGAACTTCAGAGTCTTGTGGAAGCATTGAGAATAGGACTGAGTGACACTGAGAGGGTCAAGAACACCACAAGAAGATAATAAGAGTCAGCTAACCTAGGGGTATGGAAGCTTACGGAGACAAAACCACCAATCAAACAGCATGAAAGGGCTAGATCTACATCCTATATACATTTATAGCAGCTGTTCAGCTTGTATTCATGTGGGTCCCCTAATAATTGGAGCAGGGGCTGTTTTTTATTTGGTTGACTGCCATTGGATCCACTTCCTCTAATTGGACTAACATGTTGGGCCTCAGTGGGATAGGATGCCTTCAGTCGTGGTGTGAATGGATGTTCCCTGGGCATTTGGTCCTCAAGTCGACTTCCTCTTCTCTCCGGAGAAGGGGAGGGGTGATGGAGGGAGAGATTTTTTTAAGGGTGGGACTTGGAGGGGGCTACAGTCAAGATGTAAAGTAAATAAGCAAATTAAAGAAAAGAATTCGTATTTTTTTTAAAGTAGCAACAGCCAGGTGGTATGCCTTTGATCCCATCAATAAAGAGGCAGAGGCAGGTATGTCTCTGTGAGTTCAAAGTCATACTGGTACAGAGAATGAGTCCCATGACCCAGGACAGCTGTAATTACACAAAGAGACCCCAACTCAGAAAACCAAAAGAAGGGGAAAATGAACAAAACAAAAACAAACGAAAATAAATAAAATAAAAAAGAAAGGAAGAAAGAAAGACAGAAAGACAGAAAAATAGAGAAAGAAAGAAACTGAAAGAACAGCAACAAAAACACAAACACAAAGGATAGTCATTGGTAACTTCAAAAATTCAATAGATCTAATAATGTGAGTGTAGTGTTTAGCCTAGGAGCACAATTTGATAGATTTTGAATAATCTTTATTGCCCCTTACATTTTCATTTAATAAACTTGCTTTGTGCTTCAATGGAAGAAATTATTCTTTAACTGTAATCAGTGTTCTCCTGCACTACTACCTATATTTTATTATTTAAACCATCACGTTAAATATCTGCTATTTATCAATGTTCCACTCTTCCTTTTATTTAAGTGACCACCACAGCTCAACCAATGGGAATGCAGATAGTTGTTATATGATAGAAACATTTACATACTGGAATTAACAATTTGTTAGTTAACTGACCTTGAAGAAATTGCTTAACAGTTTTGTTTTTCAGCTATAAAACTTACACAAGAACATTTAATTCATGAGGATTTTAAGAGATTTTAATGACTAAAATTGCATAAACTGTTTACTGTAAGCCATGAACTATTGAAAGCAGTTTTCTTAAATTGGCTCATTTAGTAATCACATTTAGAATTATGCTCTGAGAGCCAATATTGTCCTTATTCAGCAGATAAGGATGCTGCCAAATGTGTCACCAATGCATTGCATGAATATTAACTGGTAGAGTTTGGTTTAAATGTAAGCAACATGTCTTCCTCATCCTTCACTTTCTGTACTTGTATGCAAGAGTTGTCAATGATTGCTAGCCTCCATCCCAATCTTGTCTGTCTTCTAAGTAAAAGAAAGATAAAAGACAGAATAAAATGTGCTAGTGATAAATGTAATGTTCCACTCAACAATTTGTTGGGTTAGTTTTTATTCTTTAAGCTTATTATTACAGTATGTTGATTGGCTGTTCTTTATTGTGGATGGAATTAAAAAGCAGGCCACATTCATCAGTTGCTAAAACTAGTCTCTGATATTCATTCCTTCTCCCATGCAAGACTCTGTCCTCTGGGTTCTCACTCTACTGAGAAGCTTCTATATTAACAATACTGTAAAGATACCTCTCAAAAATAAATCTGTCCTCAGTTTTGCAGTTGTCTGACATATGTCTAATAGAATAGTTCTAGTATAATGCATCTGAAAGTCCTGCATCTAAGATATTAGTAATCCTGATGATGCTTAAAAGCCTCAATTTCAGTATGCAAAAAATGAAAGGGTACGTGGTGGATTCTAGTATTTCCTCATTCAAACAGGGACTGAGGGACTTATTCAGGGATATGTGGAAGTAACATATTTGTATAATGTTTATGTTACCCCACATGAGTCATATTTCTGTGTCACTTTGCAATATTGAATTCTTGTATCACAAAGTGTTTTCAGAGATTCTCTTCAAAGTGCTGAAATATGTCTTGCTCATACCCATTGAGTGGGGAGACTTAGGCATGCACGAAACACAACAAGGAGGAAATTACGACCCTTGCACACATACAGCAATATTAAATGTTAATGTGGGGAAATGATAAGCAGCTCACCTTCCCAGTTTTGATGACCTACCTGTACGGTTGAGAGTGACTCTGACCCTATGAAGAGCATTTATGTTTGAGATCAGTGCGTACTGTATGTGTGTAAGGCTTGAAAAACCCTCCTCATTCGCTCCTTGAAACATGTCACATTCAGTAACCTTTATGCCTTTATACCTTGTTTTCTCTTATTTTAGAATTTTGAGAAGAAAGATCAATTATACCCAAAGACCTCAGGAAGAATTTTGTTATAGGGTTACAAAAAGGATAGAATTTACACAAGTCCAATTCATGATTTTACTTTTTTAAATCTTGAGCTATTTGAAGAATAAAGAGATTTTTTTTTAAAAAAAAAAAGCAAGTAATAAATAGGGGAGAAAAGAAAAATCAAATAGAGATACTCAAAAAGAGAAACCAACAATAGATGAAGAGGGGCTTATTTACTGTGAGTCTGTAAGTCAGAATGGAGAGTGGGAAATATTAGAACAGAGGATTGTAAACAGCATCATGAACATAAGATGGAGATTCCATTATACACATAGGCCTGCCTCCTTTGTATGCATTTTTAAAAAAAAAAAACGTTTTTGTTTGTTTGTGTTTGTTTATTTCTTTTAATATTGGGGGAAAACAATTCAACATTTTGATGCCAATTTCAAGATCTTTTTGTTTTAAAGCAAAGATTATTTTAAAGTTAAATTGCTTCATCCCTCATCCCCTGTTTCCTTGGTCCAAATGCTCTCGTATACTGCTCTTTGCACTTTCAAGTTCATGACCTCTTTTCTCATTAATTGCTGCCTTATGTATATATGTATGTTTATTTATATGTATGATAAATATGTATGATGTATATATTTGTCAATACAAACCGCTCAGCCTGCATAATACTTCTTGCATCGTGTTTTCAAGCCGGACTATTTGTTATTTGATAACCAACTGCTGTGCTTCTCCTTAGGGAAGATCATTACTTCCCCCCTCAACATTCCTTAGTTTTCTGTAGTTCTTTGTGTGTAGTGGAAACCTTGAGGTGTGGGTTTTCTCCCACTCATTGAGACGTGTCTATTGAACTATTAGGATCTTGACATGGGAAGTGGACAGTGGACATGGTATTCCAAAACAGCATCACAAAAAATTATCACCAAGCTTTGAGCATAAATTTATACTGTATCTGTGCACTTGTCCACTAGCTAATATTGAGGGAAATATAATGCTTCAAATTACATATATTTAAAGTAACTTAAGGATTTCAATATTCCTTAAGCTTTTGAATTTTTACTTTGAGATCAACATTTGACCGCAACAAAAAGAATTCGATTTTGACAAGTGCCAAATATCCTACGATCATGATTTTCCTAATTTTTTTCTTCCCAATTTCTCATGTCTACTTTGGTTGTTTCTTCTATGCAAGTAGAGAAATAAAGTAGATAGATAATTTATTTATGGGGACTTCCTGGAGATACCAAAATTTGCACAATAAACAGATATATGAAGGAAGCTAGATTTTAAAATGTTATGTCTGAATGTTTTTGTATTCTCTTGGTAGGTCTATTTGGGTAATGTTTTCTGCCAAATTTTCTCCATCCTATCTATCCACTTCAACATTACAGAAACATACGATTGCATGTATTTTGGCATGAGATCCCACCACAGCTGTTTACTTCTGACAAATCAAATGTTAGCTTCTATACAAAATACTGCATTATTAAACTATGCCCAACATTTTTAAACAAAAGTTACAGTAATATTTGTAACTCCCACTAAATATTATTTTTTTGATGTCTTCTCCTTAACACTCAAATTCCACATTAAAAATTTCTATTCCTTTTCCACTGGCCTAAGATATAAAATATATAAATATAAATGCATGTACTTTAGATGAATTTATTCAAATAACTAAAAACAACTATATCAAGTATTCAGTGTTTTATTAAAATTGCATAATAACATGTTTGAATGGCAAAAACTAAAATCTACCTCACACCTGAGTCTTTTTTTTATCATTTATTTTATTTATTTATTTTGCACTCCAGATTTTATTCCCCCCACGCTCCATCCACCCTCTAACTGTTCCATATCCCATACTCCCTCGCCACACCCCTGTTTCCATGAGGATGTCCTCCCAAGCCCCCGCCCAACCAGACCTCTAAACACCCTGGGGTCCTCAGTCTCTTGAGGATTAGGTGCATCTTCTCTCACTTAACACAGACCTGGCAGTCCTCTGCTATATATGTATGTGATGGGAGCATCATATCAGCTGGTGTATGCGGCCTGGTTGGTGGACCAGTGTCTGAGAGATCTCGGGGGTCCAGGTTAATTGGGACTGCTGGTCCTCCTACTTCATTCTCAACTTCTTCCAGCTTTTCCCTAATATAATTACAGGGGTCTGCAGTTTCTGTCCATTGGTTTGGTGCGCGTATCTGCATCTGACTCTTTCAGCTACTTGTTGGGTCTTTCGTAGGGCAGTCATGGTAGGTCCCTTTTTGTGAGCACTCCATAGCCTCAGTAATAGTGTCAGGTCTTGGGTTCTCCTACTTTGGGTCTGTTGCTGGACCTTCTTTTCCACAGGCTCTTCTCCATTTACATCTCTGCAGCTCTTTCAGACTGGAACAATTATGGATCAGAGTTTTGACTGTGGGATAGCAACCCCATCCCTGTCTTTTTGCTGGAGGTGTGCTCTCTAAGTTCCTTCTCTTCCTTAGGAGATTTCATCTAGGGCCTCTACTTATGAGTCCTGAAAGCCTCTTACCTCCCAGGTCTCTGGTACACTCTGGAAGATCCCCCCAACCTCCTACCTCCTGAAGTTGCCTATTTCCAACATGATCTGGCACTAAGAACTTTTCATTCTAAGCCATGCCATTTGTACTCCATTTACATTTGTGACTTATATAAATTATTAGTAAATATGAAGTTAAAATATTTTAAAGTAGGTACACTGTAACAGGAAAATGATTATTGTTTCTTTAAGTTATTTACATTTATTTGTGTGTGTGTGGAAACATACACCTTGTCCAATTACTTTGTAATAATTTAGATAAAGTTAGCCATCAATATTTCATTGCTTATTGCCACTCCCCCTTCTAGAATATTAGTGTATATATTTTAAGTATTACCATCTAGTTAGTAACTCTCCCACAAGTCTAACACATACAAGTCATACTCTTTACACTATTCTCATACTTATGACAATGAAAAACCACAGCATAAAACATATTAACTTATGCTGCTATATAGGATAGATTAAGACTTTGTTTTCCCCATAAGTTATGAATTCCTTAAGAAATAAAAGGCAATGTGGCCAGTGCTCATCTATCATAGTGTTTTGTACACTTACTGGTTAAATGAATGATGCTTTAAAAATATTCTTGAGTCTAGCAAATGAAAATGTCTAGGTTCCTGAGAATTTCTGTATCCTATATGACCTATATAGTTTGACTTGTCTATCCTCAGCACACCTTCTATAAAAATTTAATGAAAGTATCAGTTAAACATCTATTTGTCAAATTTAACTCTAGAATTAAGTTGAGCAACTTATGTGACCCCGGCATTTTAGTTTATACAGCTGAGTGAGTAAGGGGCTTGATATTCATCTATTGAGTAAAACTATTTTACAATGGTACAGGTTTAATATGGTAGAAATTGATTGTGGGAGAATTAAACTGCTATTTTTTTCTGTCTCTCTGTCTCTGTCTGTCTCTCTGCCTCTGTCTGTCTCTCTGTCTCTGTCTGTCTCTGTCTCTCTGTCTCTCTGCCTCTCTCTCTCTCTCTCTCTCTCTCTCTCTCTCTCTCTCTCTCTCTCTCTCTCTCGTTCTTGCTCTCCTTTTCTTGTTTCTGAGGCTCTCAAGATTTAGTTTCAAGTATTAACTTGAGGCTACAATTATGTGCATATTGTTTCCTGGTTGCTAGGATTCTCTATTGAGGTCCTAACCAAGGTTAAATGTGGAACTCCAAAACCAATATGAGGAGACTCCAACTACAGGACGGACTATATCTACATCCTCAAGTATGGTGAAATCTACTGATTTTCAGGTAGCCATGACTAAGTCACATGGCCATCAGTAGATAATGGAACCTAGATGCTTGCTAAAGCAGTACCTGTGGAAACTCCAAGTGGCCCAAGCTTCCTCTCAGTTATCAGGTGGTAACAGATACATAATAAAAGAAGATGGCTGAAGCCACATTGCCTTCTGTAGTCTATGTTTGGAAACCATGAAGCATAAATTCTCCTAGAATATCTGGGTTACAAATGAATAACTTAATGTATTCCCAATAGAAGATGAAGCACACATTGAGTCTCCTACCCTAATAAAAATTTAAATATAAATTGTATGAGCTGAAATAAATGTAAGGAATTGTGTTTATTGTCTGTCAATGATTACTTAATATATTTTATTGTTATCCACATTGTCAATACATGTTAGTAGGCTTTCTATCTTTCATGATGATGAGATGGTTAAGTTTGTCTTTTGCTCATTATCATGTTTGCTTCCTACTTTACCTTTGACTTTTAGTTACTAGGACCTGGTTTTAGGATGCTTCATTATGAGAGTGAGCATAAGCACATTCACCTCACAATCTGATATCTGTACGATGCTAAATGCCTGTACATGCATTAATCAAAATTTCATAGGTAGCACACATATGCCCACTGTCTACTTGAAGTCTGTTTGTATGGTAAGTATGTCAAAAGACAAATCAATAAACTATACTTGGTTCTTTTTCCTAATAGAAGTCAATTAGCATATTCAATCTCCTTCCATGCTGTTTTATAAATTGTTCAGATTATATCATTTCTCTTTGTTGTTACTCATGTCTAGATGTATTATAGTTTGCCTTGATTATCTTTCATAATTTATTAGTAAAAGTTAGCCACTTATAACTGGAAGGATGAAATTAAAATAGCTGAGTAGTTGTAATCAATTGACTCTGTATAAATTGCAAAACAGTGTCTTAGTACACTATTAGGAAGAGGAGGAAGAGTGGTAAACTAATGAGATGATTTTATTTCTAATCATATAAAACAATATTGCCCTCCTTTCACTAATTCACAACTATACACACATATGCAAAAAACCATACACATAAACACACACACAAGCATTCTGATATACACACAAAAACATACACATACACACTTACGTAAACTTTACAAATCTGCATTTCAATTTTTGAAAGTGTTAAAGAATAATTTCAAAACCTCAGAAAGGATAACAACTTTGCCTGTGTGGTATTTTTAAATACAAACCAATGTTATATATTTTAATACAAACTCGAAAGCAATAATTATTGCAAACAAGAAAGAAAAAATAAAACACATTTAGGCAACAATACTTTATTGAGGGACAAAGAGGTTTTAGTTTGATTAGTTGGTTGCTTGGATTTTGTTTTGTTTTGTAATCTTTTCTGTTGTTATTTGGTTGTTTGCTTAGTTTTGTGATTGGCTTGTTTGCTTGTTTGTTTTTAATTTTATTTGTTTTGACATTCTTGTGTTCTGAAGACTTGACTATCTATTATACCCATGCTTGTATATTGACTCATAATCTACCCAGGAACTCTTCTATATACATCTTACTTGATTACCTGTGCATTGTAATTTTGGTGAACATATCATGAAGAGGAAATCATGAAAAGCCTTTTAAAAAGCAACCTCTTAGATTTTATCTTTTCTCTCTCTGTGATGAACATTGGGGGTTAACATTTGAGAAAACAGCATCTTGTCAGTCAGGATGAAATCTACTCTAAGAAGAAGCCAAGGTTCACTTTGGGAAAAAAACAAAACAAAACAAAAAAAAAAACAGGAAAACAAGGGCTCTTAAAACCATTGCTGCGTCATTAATTTAAATAACCATGGAATTACCTTTCTCTGCAGTCTACTCATGAGAGAAAAAAGAACTATGTATTGATTTAAAGACATTTACTTGAAGTCTCTATTGATTATATTGTAAGAAATCTCGATGGATTATATTGTAAAAATGTCTTTGGTGACTCAACAATGGCGCTAATCATTCTGCCAATGTAAAGGTAGTGGCATGTATTAAGAAACTTGTTCCCAGAAAAGTCTGGTTTCTTTCTTCATCGTCCTTTCTTGTCCTTTCTCCTTTATAATTCTCATTTTTCCATATCTCTAATGTTCCCTGAGTCTGCCTTTTAACGTTTCTGTCCCTGTGTCTCTCATGCTCACATACCCTACATTAACGATCTGATTACTCATTGGTATACAGTATATCCAGTTTCATTAGATATTGCCTTTTTGGTGGCAGAAGATGGTATGGAGGCCTAGTGAATGATTGTTACCTTTTAAGGCTCACTTTTTATTGGATATATAAAGACGGTTACATTGTAAGTTCCAGAAAATTTAGATAATGAACCAATAAAAAGCATTTAGAATATTATACAAAACATCTTGAATATATGAACTTTGCTTTGAGATTTAATATATGCAGTGAAATTTAATCTACAATTACAATTCATTATGAAAAATAGGAGCCTTTGAATATATAGTAGATTAATATCTGTTACTTTTTTCATAAGAAAAGTATCCCAAAGGCTTAATAAGCAACAAAAATCATAGGATAGGTCTATAGTTTTATGAAATTTAAAATGTTGTGCTTGCATGTGAAAAATACTTACAGATTATGCACATTGAATATGTTTTATTTTCACCTACACAGCTATGAACCTAAGTTTGCCAAATGCAGAAGATATTTTGCTGGCATCCAACTCTCAAACATTCTGTTAGTCATCATCTCATTATTCACCATATAGATGTTATTTTCCATTCAGGAAAAATCACTGATAATATAATTTCAAATGTTTTAGAAATACTTTCTAGTTAGCTTTGCCAATACTATATACATTGGGGCCTAATCTAATTTTGATGTATTATACATTAGCTGCACTGTTTTAATTAACGATAGCAGGATTCTGGCAAATCTGAGTCTTTAGTGAGATAAGATTGATTCTACACGTGTGAGCTGAATCTATTATAAATCGAGCAAATGTACCTTGAACAAAAAATAGAATGGTGTTTTTATGTATGTCTTATTATAATACAAAAGACACAATTTACTAAATAAACATTAACATTGTATTTAAAACTACGTGTGAAATATGATGTACATAGAATATTCCTTTAGGCAATACATAAAATACTCAAAGGTTTACTATATTCTGCTTAATATTTCATTTTCCTAAAGGAAGCTCCTGATAGATGCCACGTAAATTTAATATCTGATTCATAATTTTACAGTAGTGAAGGAGTAAAGAGAAAAAAATTTAGAATATGTTATCCTACTTAATATCTCTGCTCTGATCTCTCTCTGGAATCTGGTAGTTTGTTAAGAATTTAGTCAAAATACCTTAAGAGTTTATTTACCCCAGTCAGAGTGGCTAAGATTAACATATACAAATATATATATGTGTGTGTGAGTGTATATGTGTGTACATATATATATATATGCATATATATATGGATGTATATATGTATGTGCATGTGTATGTGTACATGGATGTGTTTTGTGTGTATATATATATACATATTGTGTTATATATTTCATATATATCACATATATACACATATATTTGTACATGTATATATTTTCTTTTTCCATTCTTCAGTTATGGATATTTAAGTTTTTTTCCAGCTTATAGCTATTATGAATAAAATTGTAATGAACATAGTTGAACTAGTGTCCTCATTATAGGTTGGAGTTTTCTTTTAGTATATGCCCAGAAGTAGTATAGATGGGTCTTCAGGTAGGTCAATTTTCTGTTATACCACCATATAAATACCCAAAATGCCTGTAAGGGTTTGCACTACCACTAACAATGAAGAGTGGTCTTCTTGCTTCCCATCCTTAGCCAGCATGAACTACCATTACTATTTTTGTTCTTAGTTATTCTGACAGGTATAAGATGGAATCTTGTAGTCATTTATTTGCATTTCTATGATGACTAAGTGTGATGATAGGAATAGAAAAGGCCCCCATAGATTTTTGGGTTTGTATGCTTGACCATAAAGTGTAGCACTATTAGCAGATACGATCTTACTGGAGTAGGTATGACCTTGTTGGAGGAAGTATGATCAGTGTGGAGGTAGATTTAAAGTTTTATATACTCAAGCTACCTCTTGTATGGTACACAGTTTTTGTTTTTGTTTTTGTTTTTGTTTTTGTTTCCCAGCCTGTGGATCAACATGTAGAACTCCCTGCTCCTCTATTACTATGCCTGCCTGTACAGTGCAGTGGTTTCCACCATGATGATAATGGACTAAACTTCTGAAATTGCAAGCCAGCCCCAATTAATTTTTTTTTAAATAAGACTTGGCATGGTCATGATGTCTCTTCACATCATTAAACCCTTACTAACACAGAAGTTGACTGCAGGGACTGAGTATTCCTGTGAGATTACTAACCATGCTTATGTTAGAAGGAATGTTGGTTTTGGGATTTTGGATTGCAGAGCAGTGAAATATTTTAAACAGGGCTTAATGGGCCATATTTATAGTATCATGGAAAACAGTGGTGCTGAGGGTAATTTGAACTGTGTGGGCCTGGATTAAGAGAATTTGGAGGAGAAGAATTTTACAATATTGCCTAGAGATTATTCTTGTAATATTTTGTCCTAAGAGTTTGACTAGGCCTAAGACAAAGAGAGTTAGATTAATTGCACTGGTAAAAGAAATTATAAAAAGCCTAGCATAGAATCTGTCTTGTAGTTCAATCTTATGAAGAGTGGTACAAAGGAAAAATACAAAATGTAGAGTTAAAGGACTAAAGTGGCACCAGGAAGTAAAATGGAGGTAAATCCTGTGTTCAATGAGATAATTAGATTAAACATATTAAACAGAATTAAGGAAGTAGTGACATTAGGGAAAAATTCACCTAAGTTTCTATCTCGTGAAAAGTAATTAAAGAAAAACTTAGTTTCAGTTATGGTACTACCTACCTTTAATCCCAGCACTCAGGAAACAGAGGCATACCAATCTCTGAATTCAAGGCCATTCTGGTCTACAGAGCAAGATCCATGCAAGTTAAGGCAGTGAAGGGAACCATCATAAACATGAAACTGGTAAAGATGTAATTGAATGTTACCATGTTCCACCTCCAGGAAGCAGCAAAATTTATCTGGTTCAGCAGTGTGGTTCTGACTTCACAGTCAAGACTAGAAGAAAGGGGTTATGGAAATCTCTCTCTGTGTGACTAAGGAAAGTCATTTTAAGCCAGTCATGTAGCAGGGGTGTCCTTGCATAGAGCCCAGAGAGGCCAGCACGTTAAGCTGTAAAGAGCCACTGTGTGAAGTTGCGAAGATGAAGCCTTGGTTGCCTTGGAGATCACAGGAGGTAAGAGATACAAGAGCCATGGGATATCTGACAAAGAAAGATGCTAAGAGGGAGTAAAACCAGTCAAGTGGAAGTAAGTATGCTGCAGTCAACAAAGCTGAAAGGAGTTAGCAATCCAGAGAATATTTTGACATCAGATATGGTGATAAAGAGTTTGGAGTTACCCAGCTGGTTTTCAGTTTTCCTTTGGTCCACTATTTCCTCACTATGCTCCCTTTTAGAATTTATATTCTGTGCCACTGTATGTTTGAAATATGTGATCTGCCTTTTTGATTGGATTTTACAGAGTATAAAAGCCATTAGATTGCATGAGTCTCAAAAGACTTTTAAATAAGTTTGATAGAATTATAGACTACGGGACTTTTGAAGTTGGACTGAATTAATTTTTGTGTTATGTTATGGCTACAAGCCTATGGGGGCTAGGAAGTAGAATGTGGTGGTTTGAATTAGAATGTCTCTCATAGATTCATGTGTTTGAATGGTTGGCCATAGCGAGTGGCTAGTAGGAAATGAGGCTTTGTTGAAAGAAGTAAGGTTAATGTGGAAGCACACTTTAAGGTCTCCTATGCTCAAACTACACTGAGTATGACATAGAGTCTCATTCTGCTAGCTAAAGATAAATATATAGAACTTGATGCTCCTCCAGCAATATGTCTGGCTGTACACTGCCATACTTCTCACCATGATGATAGACTAAAACTTGAAACTGTAAGCCAGCCCCAATTAAATCTTTTCTTTTATAAGAGTTGTCATGGTCAAGATGTCTCTCCACAGCAATAAGACTAACTCATATACTAGGTGTGTTGAACATTTATTTAAGTACTATTTTGGCATTAGAGATTCCTCTATAAGATTCCTCTGTTTAGATATGTACCCCATTTTAATTAGATTATTTGGTTTATTAATGTCTAGTTTCTTGAGGGTTTTTGTTTATTTTCTTTTGTTTTATGTATATTTTGGAAATTTGCCCAATGTCAGATGCAGAGTTCTAAAAATCTTCCCATTCTGTAGGCTGATATTTTGTCATGTTTTCCTTTGCCTTAAAGAAGTTTTTCAGTTTTATGAGATGCCATTTATTAAGTGTGGACTTTAATGCCTGCCCTATTGGTATTCTGTTCAAAAAGTTGTCTCCTGTGCCAATGAGTTCAAGGCTATTCCCTACTTTCTCTTCTCTCAGATTCAGTGTTTCAGGTTTTATGTTGAGGTATTTGATCAGCTTGAACCTGGGTTTTGCCAGGGTGATAAATATGGATCTATTTGTATTATTCTCCATGTTCACATCTAGTTAGATAAGCAGCATTTGTTGAAGCTACTTTCTTTTTTTGCATTGTCTAATTTGGCTTCTTTTTAAAAAAAGAAATCCAATGTCCATGGGTTTGTGGTTTTATTTCTGGGTTTTCAATTCAATTCCACTGATTTGCCTGTCTGTTTTTATGCCAATACTATCTGGTTGCTATTAATATGGTTCTGTATTACAGCTTGAAATGAAAGATGGCGATACCTCCAGAAGTTCTTTTACGTTAGAGGATTATACTAGTTATCCTGGGATTTTTGTTTTTCTACATAAAATTGAGTTTTTTACTTTCAAAGTCTATAAAGAATTCTGTTGGAATTTTGATGATGAATACATTGAATCTGTAGATTGCTTTTGATAAGATTTATGTGTAGGATTACTATATCAATCGTACACATAAATGAATATGAGAAATCTT
>JADRCD010161011.1:0-12044 GCA_019843815.1 Montemys delectorum
CTGGGGGCTGCCAATGGTAAAGGGACAAAAGGCATGAGATGACCATAGGTTATTCTCAGAAAGCAGTCCTGGAGAGGAAGAACTGAGGCTCGGGCTGTGAGGTCCTGCAATGCCCACCTGGGTCTGAGAGGTGGAGCTGCAAGCCTGCGGTCAGAGTCTGAGGAGCCCAAGGAAAGCTGGGTATGTTGCCACCCTGAGCTGTGCTGTGAACAGGGAAATGGTTGAGGCCAGTACCTGAACTGCGAAGAGTAACATGTCTGCAGGGCTGGCCAAGGCAGCCAGCAGAGCTGTGGTGGTGGTGCCAATGTTGGAGCCCAGGAAGAGGGGGTAGGCCCGTTCGAGGTCAATCACCCCAACCCCTAGAGGAATGAAGGGTTACCAGGAGGCCCCAGCTCAGCTCCCCGAACCCCAAGCCCACTGCCCACTTTGGCTCACCCATAAGAGGCACGATGGCTGCTGTGAAGACGCTACTGCTCTGAAGCAGGAAGGTTAGGCCTGCACCAACGAGGATGGCCAAGTAGCCGCTGAGCCAGCCAAAGGGGAAGGGGAAATCTGCAGATGTGCATGGTGGGGTGCTGGGTCATTCTTAAATCCCTGCCTGGTCTTTTACCCCAGGCCAGGGCGCACCCACACCCACCTGCATTGATAACAGTCTTCACAGCCTGTGCAATGCGGCCCTGCAGCACAGAGTTGAGCAGTTTAACGATGAGGACCAGACAGACACAGAGCACCAGCAACGAGCCTGCCAGCAGGATGAAGCCCACAGCCAGGTCTGTGAGTTCTGAGCCAGCAAAAAGGTGGTGGCCTGTAGCAGGGCAGGGTGGTGAGTAGGAGGGAGTCAGAGCAGGAAGCGGGGTTGGGGTGGAACAGGTAGAGGTACTCACAGAGCAGTCTGTCCTCTGGAGATGCTGAGCTGTTCCTCTCTGTGCAAAAACCGAAGAGGCCACACTCCTCACTGCTTCCCTGGGGCTGAGGGATAGGGAGGACTCAGGCCAGGCTCACAGTAGGAAGATAGAGATTCAGAAGGCTCACAATCAAGTGGGTGGGACAATTCAGCAGGTCAGAGACCAAATGAGGGATAGGGTCAGAGGCACCTCACCGTCTCCCCCCGGAAGCCACACCAGTGCTTAATCAGGCTGCTGTTAGTGGTGTTGCTGGTGACACTGCCGGTAATCACACTGTTATCCAGCTGGTAGACAAAGCGGGGCACGATTATGTGTCTGGCATTCCTATCCCTCAGCCTATTATAAGCGTAAACCCTCTTCTGTTCCCATGCAGGACAGGGCTTCTGCATCCTGCTCCGTCAGCCAGGCACAGGTACCTTCCTCTGGCACATCTGTCCTCACCTGGATGATGAGGTGTGTGAAAGGCCGAGTCAGTGCCTTGAGGATGTCGGGGGCCTGCCCCCCTGGCTGCAGGCTAGCAGCACCCAGGGCCAGCTCACTCAGTCTCTCTAATGCTGCGGTGGCACTCTCCAGTGGCAGCAATACCAATACTGTGAGCCAGTTGAAGATGCCATGCACAGCCGAGCCGCTGAAGGCCCTGCAGTCACACAGGGCAGGCTGTCTGCCTGAGCAGCTTCCACTGAGGCCAAGGCAGAACCAGCCTGGCTCTTCAGCCATTACTCACCTCTGAAAATCATCCCGGTCCCCTGACTGCGCCATTGAGACCAGGGTGCTGGTGATGGAAGTACCCACGTTGACGCCCATGATGATAGGCACAGACACCTGGACAGTCAGCACTGTAGGGGTGCTGTTTCATCAGTGCCTGCTCACCAACCACCCCCGCCACTGCCCTGGGAAAAAGAGGTGCACTCACACTTAGAGGCCACCATGCTGACCACGATAGAGGAGGAGGTACTGGAGCTCTGTACAAGGACTGTGACCAGCACACCAATGACCAAGCCCGCCACAGGGTTGGACAGCACCACGTTGTCCTTGAAAATGTCTCCAGCCATTTTGCCTATTCCCCACAGGAATAGAAGCAACAAGGCTGTAAAACACCGACTTCTCACCCCCACCCTGGCCTCATGCCTGGCCACTCACTGCCTAGTAGCTGGAAAGCAGAGCTGAGGATGTCCAGGGAGCAGATGAAAAAGTAGAGACTTCCCAGGAGTCCACACGCCTTGAGAAAGCTGCTGACCACCCAGCGAAGCCTGCTGACCATGCCAACCCCTAGGGACATCAGATAGGACTATCTTTGACCAGCTGGCTACTGCCCAGCAACCCCCCCCCCCACACACACACACACTCTTTGCTCCCTGAGAACAGGGTCCATATTTTTTGTCACCTGTCAGGCAGAGCAAAGGATCTCCCTTCTGTCCCATTGGGCAGGGACCCACATCTCCCCTTGTATTAGTTCCCCAGGGCAGAGACTGTATCCCCTCCTCGGTCCTCCCTTGCTCCTTTGCCATAGGGCTTAGCCCATGACCTTGAAGGGGAAGTCCCAGAACTGGAGCCATCAACAGGGAGACATAAAAGGAAGTCAAGCAGCTGGCTGGGAGAGGGTCTCCTCAAGCAGTTCAATGTGGGTTTCTAGGAGGTGGGTTAAGTCCCAGACTATACTCTGCTGGGAAAGGGGAAGCCAGAGGCCTGTCTGTGTGCTGTGTCACACCCAAGTCCTACCTTTCAGTTGGTCAGTGTTTTTCAGCTGAGAGGAGGTCCAGGGGTCTGTGCCTCCCTCCTCCATGCCTGGAATGGAACAGGAGGTCCCTGCAGGGGTCAGGTCAGGTAGAGCTGGTTGAAGAATTCCCAAGGAGAAGGACAAAAGGAAGGCAGAGGTGGAGGGGGCTGGGGCACAAGGGACCATGGGTGAGGTACAGAAGCAGAAGCAGGGATAGGGAAGGGGTCAAATGAGTCTGGCTCAGGCCAGAGGTGGGAAGAGACCTCTACCTCCAGAGGGAAGCTAGAGAAATCTCATTTTTGCCTAGGGTAGTTGCCAAGAGATAGGAGCCCAGGGACACATAATACCTGCATTTCTCAGACTCCGGTCCACCAGGTCAAAGGCATCCAGAGTAGGGTTGGGGACCTGGCCACCAGCAAGGGAATTCGGCATGGATTTCAAGGAGAAGACCCAGGCCCAATCCTAGATCTGCTGAGGGCAAGGCAGGTATGAGTTGATTGTTCCTCCTATTCCACCCTCTATAGGAGCAGGCTAAAGTTAGGCTCCTGACCTGAAACCTCAGCTGCAGCCCCCCTACACACACACACACACACACACACACACACACACACACACACACACACCTTCTTGTAGGTCTTGAAGGCTCTCCCTTTCCTCTGACCACAGACCACAGATAGATACGGTGACCTCAGATGGTTATCAGACAAACTCAGTCTAGTTTCAGGGGGCAGAAGAAGTGGGATACTGGCTCCCCAGCTCCCTCACTGGTCTTTGCTGAAAGAAAGTTTGACAGCTGACTGAGGGTACAGGGTTCTGGGGAGCTGGCAGGAAGTAGCCACTAGCTAGAGAACCCTGGGATTTCACCTATCAAGTGTCAGTAAGGACACTGCAGATGGTCCCAGATTAGACTTTGGTATTTGATACCAAACAAGCGACGCCTTTGCTCGATAAGAGCCCCACCCCACCCCCCCAGACTTAGGAGCAGAGCTTGGGAGCCCCCTGCCCATGTCAGAGCCCTCCTGGCGCTTTGGTCCCATGGGCTTCTGGGTCTGGAACTCTGAATCTTGGTCTACTCTGGCCTCTTCCACAGGGCTTGGGACCAGGGGTCCTTTGTGTCCCCTCCCTCCAGCTTGCCTCCAGGCTCTTCTCACTTGCCTTAAGGTCCTGGGGTTTCAGAATGATACCCAAACCCTAGACCTGATGCTCACTAAGCTCTGGGCTCAGTGTCCTAGAACTTAGTCTGGTTCTAGGAGCTCCTACCTGCATGTGTGATGAGGGGGCACCAGCGGGGAGGAGACACAGAGGGAACAGCTTCAGGTCAAAGATCTGTTGGGTGCGCACATGACCTGCCGTGTGTGGAGCCCCATTAATGTTTACCCAGGAGCTGGGGCCCCCAAGGGGAGACCCTGCCTAGCCCAAGGCTTTATTCAGACCCTTGTCATCCTAGGACTAGGAGTCCTGAGCCCCCAGCCCAGCTCTCTTGGAGTGGAACTTCTTCCAGAGATGGGCAACATCTGACCAGGAGCAAAAGAGAGCTAGACACTGCAGCCACCAGTAGGCATTGGATACATTTAATGGACATGCTTCACCACCCAGGCAGGATGCTGTCATTCTGGCTGGGTCTGCCTAGAAACCCCACAAAAGTTGCCCTTCTCCTTCCTTCTGTGTTGCAAACTCTGCAAACCTTATCATGGTCATCCCAGTACCTGACAGAGACAAGAGAAAAGCCCTTTGCACCAGGTGGGTGTGGAAGATGGATTTCCTCAGGTGGCCTGGGAATGAACGGAGCCTGTGAGGTCAGCAGATTCAAATCTGAGTTTAAGGGCGGGGCCAGGTCTAGAAAGGCTTTCTGTGGAGCCCAGCAGTGGGTCCAGCCAGGACTTGGAGTCTCTATCTGCATGGAAGGAGGTGGGCAGAGCTCATTGCCTGACCCTTATCTGAGTATCTTTTCCCAGTTGAGCACTGACTGTCCTGTCCGCACGTGCATGTGAAATGTCCCCTCTTGTGGATCAGGCCTCTTCCAGCCGTTGGCATGGGGACTGGGCCCTCCCCTGCAGGCTATTTCCCCAGCAGCCCTGCAAGTTTCAGCAGCCTTCTCTGCTCACTGCCCAACCTGCTGCCTGAGGGACTTTGCCCGGGGAAGGAGTCTTCTTAATGTCTATGCAGCAAATTCTCTTGCCACCCATCCTACACCCACTGCCCAGGAGGCTCCTCCCAGGGGATCCTGAATACAGTCTTCATAGCAGAATGGAAGCCTACAGCTTTGGCCTTGGGGTGGTCAGCCATCTGTAGCCTCTATCGCCTACTGAAGGGTCTGTGTTAGACTCACCAGTGGTATATGGAAGCAGAGAGTCTTGAGATAGGATAATGAGCAGTGAGACCTCAGTCAAGACCCCTTGTCAGAGCTAGCCCTCTATTACACCCCTCTTTGCTACCTGTCAAAGAGGTAGGTAGCATTGTGCTGCAGACCCTCTGAGAACAGAGCCTGACTCATGGTAGGAGCTCAGTGACCATTGTTGGATAGACAGTAACACATGAGACTCCAGGAATAGAGGACGTAACTTGCCCTCCCTCCTGATTCATATCTCTGGATGTTTATAGAGAAGAACACCTGCTCTGATGCCAGCCAGCCACTCGTGTACAACCATACCTGGCTCTGTCCAGGCCTGTACACTGACCCCCACAGACTCTTGGGAGCTATTCTCTAAGCTGAGTCCTGGGTTTACAGGAGGCATAGACAGCAGGATGTTGGCTAGCCAGAGTCAGGCTACTTTGGGGTATGGGAATCTAGGCCAGTAGAATGGGAGGTCACCACCCTACTGTGGAGTCTTTTTTTTTTTTTTTTTTTTCTGAGACAGGGTTTCTCTGCGTAGCTGTGGCTGTCCTGGAACTCACTCTGTAGACCAGGCTGGCCTTGAACTCAGAAATCCACCTGCCTCTGCCTCTGCCTCCCAAGTGCTGGGATTAAAGGTGTGCACCATCACCGCCTGACCTACTGTGGAGTCTTATGGCACCATGGCCATTTACTCTGACCTTAGGCTATGGCTCAAAATGTTCCTGGTCAAGGTGACGCCACTATGTTTGGTCGTGTAAGGTCATTAGCTAGCAGGCTGTTCTGTTTGCACTGTGTATGATCCAAGGTAGGCAAGCTACTAAGCAGTTTCCTTTGTGGGGGTGGGGATGGCTAGAATTTAGACTTCGGGGTTCCCAGGGGGATACCAGCACAGTCTTCCCCAACCCCAGCAGCAGTGTCCAGGCTGAGGGAAGTGGGGTTGGGGGCCCAAGGTGGGGTAGAGTCCAGCTGGCTGCTGAGTGATGGTAGTGCTGACTTTGAGGGGGACAGAGGACCCGGGTTCTATTTTTGATTGTTCCCGTTCAGCTTTGACTGCCAAGAAAGCAGCCAGGTCCAGATCCAGCATGGTCACCCCTCCACGGGGCATAGGGGTACTTTGTCGGCACTGTGGACAGGGGATCCAGTGTTGTTCGTGGGCTGGAGTATCCAGCCGCCGCATGCACGCCTGGCAGAAGGTGTGGCCGCAGTAGAGACGTCGAGGCAAGTGTACTGAGAGGTCATAGGCAGAATAGCAGATGATGCAGTCATTCTGTGGGGCTGTCAGGGCTGTCCCCTCCTCCAAGGCTTGGAGGCCTTCAGGCTGCAGCATCCTAGGGACAGTATGAGGGAACCAACGGAGCAACAGCACAAGCTACATTCATTTCTGCCCACCCATGTGACAGGTTAACCCATGCTGGCCTCCAGAATGCCTCCCCGGAAAGTAAGTGCCTACATACCTGGGGGGAATGTAGGAGGGCTGTCATAAAGTCAGGGCATATCTCTTGCTTCTGTGGCCATTGGCTGAAACAGCACTCTATCCCGCTGTTGAGCCCCCTCGGTGGCCCCTCTTGCTTACCCCCACCTCTAGCCTTCCTGAACCCCAGGCTTCTCTTACCTGCATCCGCTTCACCAGAAAGCTATTCCAAGCTAGAGGATTGTAGGAGGAGGGGGTGGGGACCCTGGGCACCTCATGGCTCCATCCTTGAGCTCGCATTACTATCTACACAGGCAAGACAGCAGGAGGCAGGTGGTGGCAGCCTCAAGCTAGAGTGGGCTCCTCTTTCAGCTACAAAGCGCCTGCAACTGGATCTGATGCACCACCCACTGGGCAGGAGATAAGGTGAACCAGCCCTCTGCATAAACGGATGCTGCCCAGACCACTCCACCTTGTAACTCCTAAAGACTTGGCTTTTTCTTTCTCTGCCCTAGCTATCCCCAACACCCATGTCCTCCCTGTTCTCGTATTCTTCTCCCAGGATCAGCCTCCACCCTTCTCGACCAATCCTCACACTGTAATATCTTCCTGCTTTGGCCTCAGCTCACATCACCTCTCATGGAACCTGCCTCCCACCCACTAGCAACTCCAGAGGAGGGTGCATATTCTTGATAAAATGTGCCACTTCTCAGCATCATCTTCCTCTCTCCCTAGCCTGGCTCTACTCTGATGTCCCAGGCAGTAGCCATCCCATTGGCCCTGAGGTGGTGCTTGAACAGAAAGTGTGATAATCACCCCACACACCCATCATCCCCAAAGCACTCCCCCTGCTTCATCAAAAGCACCTCCCTGCCGACTGCCCATCAGACCCACAGCCTTTGCAATAGTCCAGGAGGATAGTTCAGGGAAGTGGGCTTGGTGTCCTCTGTGACGAGGACTAAAGACAGTGAAGAACTAGGGAAAACCACTTGTGTTGGGATAGGCTGTCAGGGCCCCTAGAACTGCACAAGGGGTTGCTACAAGAAAGCCAAAGGGCAGAACAACCCTCCTTACTCACTTTTACCCGCTCCCTTGACAGTCTGCCTTTAAGACTGGTCAAACGGGTTCCTGTACTGGCCTTTACTAGAACAGGGGACAAAGAGCTTGGAAAGGAGACTCAGGGCAATGCCCACACCTGGAGACCTTGACACACTACACATCTGGCCTGCCCTCTCATATGACCTGTCCTTGCATCAGGGGATGGCCGACTTCGAGAGGACTAGTTTGTCTTGTGAGGCCAGCTCTTCTCCTCCATGTGGTGTGTGGCTCTGCCCTGCCCCGGAAACAACGGGCTGCCAGGGTTGGCCTCCTTGCACACTCCCTATCCTGGCATCTCATACATGGCCCCCAACAGGCATCTTACACTGCTTGGACAGACAAGAAGAGAGCATTTCCCTCAACCCTTCCCTGCTTCACCTTCAAGGTCTAGTGTAGATCACTCAAATTACGAGAGCTCTAGATTGTAGGAATTACATTTTGTGGGAAACCAGAAACATGCCCTGGCTGGGGCTGGGAGATGACTCACATTGGGCAGGGCTGGATTCTGGGTCCTGTATCCTGTGCTCCCACTCCCTGAAACCTGCTAACACCAGCCCCACCCACCAACAGTTCTCCAATCTGAGCCTCCTCTAGAATACTTTCTCAGGGCCCCCAGCAGCGGCATGCATGGCACCCTCCCGACTTGTGACTCAAGGTTAGCCTTGTTTACATCTCAGCTTTAGCCTTAGGGAGTACAGGGAACTGGCCTGGGGCAGCGGCCATATTACCACCTACAAGCCCCTGGGCAGAATGAGATCAGCAAGGTCCCTAAATTACGGCTGTCAGGAGGCAGTCTCTAGATCTTTCCAGTCTCTGGAAGATCCCACGGAGTTTGGGAGCCTGTTGGGGAGACTGTATTTGTTTATGTTGTGGATGAAAGTAGTTGATCAGACTCTAGGATCCTCTCCCAAATGGGCCCCTGGTAAAAAAGCAGTCACGGGCACAACGCTCATCCTGCTTTATTGCCAAAGTCTTGCAGGACGTGAAGGGTGTCCCTGTTGCTGCCAACATGGCTAGTGGCTGGAACCCTATTCCAGAGGGCTCCAGCTGAACCTTCCTGGTGGACAGGCTCCACTGCCCAGGGCAGGAAATGGCTGATGCTCATGACAATGGCTGCTCCTGATGTCCAGCACCACTTTGGCATTGAGCAGAAACCTGGGCCCCATAGCCCTGAAGGTTGGATAGTCAGCTAGGAGACAACACAACAACAGCTGTGACAACGGCAGAAGCGAGGGCAGTGGCAGCAGGAGCAGCAAGGGCAGCAGCAGCAGTGGTGGGCAATGTCATCACCACGCCCTACAGGTGGCAGGCCAGCATAAGTCAGTCCCGATGGACGTTGCCCACTGCTATAGGGATTGCAGGGTGACTGCCAGGTTTGCTGGCCCTGCTCAGGAGCAATACCCTTGATGCCCTTGATACCTTTGGGCCCTGGAGCTTCAGTAGTTTGTAAAAGGCTCACTGGCTCTGGGGTACATGTTCCTGAAGGCAGAGGCTGAGTCTCAGAGGAGGAAGATGAAGAAGGAACCTCCTCTAACTGCTGCCCCAGGTCAGACCGCAGGTGAGCCCGAGGGATGCTGATGTGGGCATATGGATTCTTCACAACCATCTCATGGGGGTCCATGGTCCAGGCTGCAGGGGTGAGCAGAGAAACATATATGGACTGAGGGAAGAGAAAGGTTGCTTGAGAGCCTGTAGCCTATGGAGACACCCATCTAAGAGGAGTCTGCCCTGTGGAGAGCCATATCCCTAAGGCATCTATGTGCAGATATGGGGACACCAGAATGTGTGACAGGCCTATGTGTATTGGAGGTAGGCCCAAGTACCCAGTTACCACCCTCCACCAAGTATCCAAGAAATGCTCCAGGATGCAGCTGGGACTGGAGACAAAAGGCTAGAAGGCACTGATGAGCATTCAAGGGAGAGCAGGGGCTGCCCAGGAGGAACCTGTAAGCACAGGTCAGTATCTAGACAAGGACTCACCTGCGGCAAGCAGCAGCAGTCTATCTTCTTAGTCCTCCCGCTCCAGGTCCCAGTGCCTGTGAGTAGAGCTACCAGCAAGTGCCTTTTCCCTCCTAGTGAGGGGTGGGGCCTTGGGGTGGAGCTTAAAGATGGGGTTCCCAAGATCCCAAGAGGCCTCAACAACTAGAGCACAGCAGCCAGTCACCCCTCATTCCCAGATGGGTGGAGGCCAAGGTTTGGGCTTCAAGGGGCATTTGCCAATCTGGGGTGACTCAATCACGATTCATCTGAGCATGCCCTACCTCCTTGGGTCATGGCCCCAGAAAGGAAGTGGAGGCAGGCCTTCCGATTCTGGGGTCTTCAGATGTGCTGGGGTTACCCAGCCATTACTCACATCTCTTCTGCCACCGTTCTGAGTTCCTCGCCACCAACTGTACATACCTAGCACATACTGAGACGTTTGAGTGCATAAGACAATTAAAACTACTTGGAGGATTTCCACTTTAATAATAATAATAATAATAATAATAATAATAATAATAATAAAGTTTGGCACAACTTTGCAGATACACTTTACTTGTTTTGTTTGTTTGTTTTTGTTTTTGTTTTTTGTTTTTCGAGACAGGGTTTCTCTGTATATAGCCCTGGCTGTCCTGGAACTCACTCTTCAGACCAGGCTGACCTCGAACTCAGAAATTCGCCTGCCTCTGCCTCCCAAGTGCTGGAATTAAAGGTGAGTGCCACCATCGCCTGGTTCACTTTACTTGTCTTAGATGAACTTCGGACACAAGTGACATTTTCAGTTCCTTTTTTGTGTTGCTGAGTTGGGATGAAAGACACCTTCCCCCCACCCCGCCCCGCCCCAAGTTTTCTGTTCCCAGCACCCATTCTTCGCCCTGGCACCCTTCTGCTTTTGCAGCTTCACCTCCTTGCCCATAATGGGCATGAAGAATGACGGTGGGGCTAGGGTTGAGATAATAGTGCGACTTCCCTGGTTCTATAACCAGTGGGACGGGCTCAGACTCCAGTCCGGAAAACACCAAGAAGGACATCAAGTAGGACAGGGCCTGCAAGCCAGGGTGACTGAGTAAGCCTGCGTAGAGCCAGTCAGTCAGGTCGAGACTAGAGTCCTAGTAACTTAGCAAGTAGAAGGAAATGGGTCGGGGGGAAGCATAATAAAGCTTAATAAAGGTGAAAACCAGAGCTGACTACACAAGCACCCTTGCTCATCGACCCTTTAGACTCCGCCCCTAGCCGAGAGCATGCGTAAATCCGGCCGAGGTGCCCAATGGAAGCCTAATTCCCCAGAAGCCTCCGCGCTCCAGGGTTTCCTAAGGACCGGGTTTGGACTGATCCTTGACTCGCACGGCTCAGCCCAGAACGGCGTGGAGGTGGGGGAGGAGGGGAGCAGCAGGAGGGGGACTTGATTCTCCGGGGCGTGGCTTCGTTTTACTGGGCGGGACTCTATGCAGAGGGTGGGGCGGTAGGTGGCCTCCCGCGCATGCTGAGTGAGTGGGTAAGTGAGCCAAGTCCTCCCAGGAAGGGTAGGCTCATTCCTTTCTCTGGCCACAGCTATCTGAGTTACCCAGCATCATGCCAGGTTCCCACGAAACGCTTCCCCTCTACACCTCAGCACCTGACCCCTCCTCTTACATTGTCTTGCGGAAGGAGCCCTGAAATGGGCCAATGGTTCCACAGAACTGTAAAGTCTGGCCCAGCCTTGGCTCTCCAGGAACACTGTTCCAAACTTACAATTGTACAGATAGGGGCTGTAGCCTGAAGAAAATCTGGACTTTCCAGGGTCAGGCATAGGACTCAGTGTTGGTCACATGTATGGTGGCCATGCGAGGCTAGAGAATGCCATTCTGAACATGTAAACACCTGGTCATCAGCGTGTCTTTAGCCCTTTCCTCACGGAGGGCTCCCCCCTCCCCCCCCCCCCCCCCCCCCCCCGGCAAAGGTGTAGCCTAGGTAGAAGAGGACCTGGTAGGAGGAGGAGGATGAAAGGAATGGGGCCTCTTCTGGGTGGGGTCAGTTTAGTACATAACTGTGAGACATAGAAGCACGTGCTGACCTGATGAGATCCAAGAAAGGGCTACCCCACCCTAGTGAGGTGAGTGTGCGCAGTGGGCCCTCCACCCTCCACTCGGACTACCAACTATCCAGGTATTTCCAACTCTCCACCTCCAATCGGTGAACCTTCTGAGCTTCCTGTGACTGCCCCAGTTCCCTGTGTCCACTCTTCTGGTACCCACTTAACCCCTTGTCCCTTTTGCTGTCCCATCTCGCTCTCTGATGAATCCTTGTGCAGTGTGGATATATCAGTGAAAACTCCCGGCGTTCACACAGGGGGTGTGTCGGGGTTTGAAGAGAAAGGACCCTGCCCTTTCAGAGCTCGAAAGGTAGCTGAAACACAAGTGGAACGCTGGAACCCCTGCACGGCATTGTGAGGCTCAAAATGAGGGAGTGAAACGTGAAGGTTTCCCTTACAAAATTAGGCGGAGGGTTTGGCCCCTCAGAGGGTCAGCCAAGAGGGAAGGGAATGTTGGCGGCACGGGGATTCTGACCAGCCGGTAGCTAGCTGGGAGGTCGACAACTGGGAGCTGACGCCAGGCCAGG
>JADRCD010161020.1:0-12053 GCA_019843815.1 Montemys delectorum
CACACACACACACACACACACACACACACACACACACTTTCAGTCCAAAATAAGTGTCCTCAAAGCCAGTGCTGTGAATAGTTAGTCCCGGGTGTCTACTCAATGCCCATTCTTCCTTTCTTTTATACATGCTGAACCTAAGCAATGGGCAGGCTGTCGACTTTAATCTCCCACACATGCTAGCAGCTAGGGAACAAACAGTCTATGAATTCCTGTTGGGGAAATGTAGGTGAAAACTTCTGGCTGGATGACTCCTACTTCCCTATTTTTGCCCCATGGCTGCATACTACAAATTGTCCTAGAGTTGGGAGATGTATAGTTACACAGCACAATGCTTCCCTCACATGTGTGAAAGTTCTTCATTCAAATCCCAGCCTAAACAAATCAATAAATGATAAAATCAACTAAATCTGTCTAGAAATTCTGAGAATGAAAGCCATAGCCCCAGAAGTTCTGAACGTAACCCTACATAGAAGTCTGAGTGCCCTGAGGCTTTTCTGTCTTAGCAACCCCAAAGTCCTGACTTCCAGGCTTGCCTCAAGCCTCCCAGCTGGTACATTCCCCTTAGGTTGAAACATGGATTCCTGATCTGACCACTGTTTCTCAGTTGAGCTCTAACTCCCATCCATTCTTCCTACATGATGCAGGGTCTACCTTTGTTCTTGCTATTTTAATCTCCCCACCATGTTGTCACAGTCCACCCCTGATTTAATTTAGATTCTAATCCTGTGTCACCTTCTTGTAATGCCATATTTGGAGTACAATGTCATTACACTCAACATACCCCACTGTATTAGTCATGATTTCATTGCTGTGAAGAGACACCATAATCAAGGCAACTCTTACAAAAGCAAACATTTAACTGGGGCTGGCTTACAGTTTGAGTTCAGCCCATTATCATCATGGTGGGAAGCATGGCAGTGTGCAGGCAGACTTGGTGCTGGAGAAGGAGCTGAGAATTCTACATCTTGATCTGAAGGCAACCAAGAAGAGACTGTCTTCCACAGGCAGCTAGGAGGAGGACTTCTTCCACACTGGATGGAGCCTGAGCACTAGGAGACCTCAAAGCCAGCCTACACAGTGGCGTACTTTCTCCATCAGAGTCACACTTTTCATTCCTACAAGGCTATACCTCCTAATAGTGTCAATTACCATGGACCCAGCATATTCAAAAGCACCACACCAACTAAGAGTACCCACTGCACTAATAGCTCTAGAAATTGGAGCACTGTATATCATATAATATTTTGCCACGCCTCAGAAAGCTGGGTTGTTGCTTTGGACAGATCTGGCTACAACACTACACAATGGCTAACCTGAGCTCACCTGTCCCCCCTGTGAATAAATAGCCAACCCAAGTCCATTAGCACTGCACATGAGTATTTTGCAGTGCTCTTTGCAGAAACCTCTTGGGGGTAAAAAATAAGACTGACTCAAGTCCTGACTTTTGTACTTGTCAGTGCTACAACCCGTTGCTTCATTTCCTTACTTGTAAAGTAGACTAATATTATGCCATGGTTTAAAATTACCAGGTGAGGACCTGTCAGAGAGTAAGCCAGAACCTGTTTATTATTACCATGATCAGTGTCATTATTATTATTGTAACAATTATCCTCATTCCTGCACCTTTATTTTTCTCAGTTATCACTGTGAGATAATAATATGCTTTTTTTTTTCTCAAAAAGTTGTGACAATCGAAAGAGCCTCTATCACGGTTATTGCTGTATTTTAAAATTGGTTGTCACTTTGCTGTATTATTTTCTTATATGCAAATTAGTTAGAAAATAACCTCTTCGCCATAGAAACTTTCTCTTTTATTGGACTATGAATTTTCAGGACAGAGTAGTGACTTATTATTTCAGACAGTTACAGAGTTTGACAATGACCACACAGATCAAGTGACATGCACATGTCCTGTGCCATCCTGCAATTGGTCCTTACAATAATCATAGACACCTAAACCCTTGTCTTTGGAGAAAAATGAAGCAGAAAGAGTGTAAAAGATTTTCAAGATGTAAGCTACTAAGAGGTACGTACAAGCTTTGGACTGGAGTGATGTGGTGTCTGCACCCTGGCCTATAAGCAACTACAGTTTTATTACTCACATGCCTTGATGGGAACTCAGCACCGCCAGGGGTGCATCAGCTTCCTGAATGGCCAAGAAGGCTGCTTCTCTTGCTGTAGGTTGCCTGCGCTCAGCCTTTGGGCTGTCACTAATTCTGACTTCTGCAAGTTTTAGTTTCCTCATCTGGGAAGCATGACTAATGATAACATTGGCCTCCTGTGGCGATTGGAAGAACCGAATCTCAAAAACATGTTTAAATCATTTAGAAAAGCACCTGACAAAATTCAGCGTTATTTTGGGTAATAGTTATAGTCACTATCATAGAAGTTCAGAAAGTACTTGCATGGAAATGCAGACCTATCCAGTGCCCCCTGCATAGTCTGAACTTAGCACCAATAACTAAATCTCTAGCCCAGAGCTCAGAGGGCAGCAGGGCGCCTAGTAATTATTTATTGATTGAACAACTTGACTGTCAAAAGTCAAGGGGTGGGGCTGGTACAGAGACTCAGCACGAGTTTGCCTTGTGCTCTGAACATTGATCTGACTCCACAGGGTGATGAGTCCCCAGCCAGGAAGAATCCAATTTCAGAATTGTAAATGGCACACACATCCCCTAATCCACTTTCCCTTTGCTCTACAGCTCCAGAAAACCACTCTCCCAGGCTACCCCTGCAGCACAACCGTCTCTGAGTCCAGACACCAAGGACATTCCACACTTACTTATCTCTTGAATCTCAAAGCTACAATTGGACCCTTAGAATGAAAAGGGCTACAGGTTTAATTAAAAGGTGCCAGTCCTGCAAAAGTCAGCAGACCTATGGCCTTGTGTCTGCTCAGGTGGCATAGTTTCAGTTGTGCCTAGAGCAAGTGAGGCAACAGGTCACCTGCGCCATCTTCCTGCCTCCAGCGTGCTCAATAGAAGAGCATCATAGATTTCTTTTTTCTAACCTTGCAAAAACTGAACCCATCACGATCATTTCTATATGTCATTAAAGGAGAGTCCAGGCTGCCTTTTCTTTTTAAAGGCACAGTTCTGCAATTTGGTGATGCTCTTACTTTAGGTTTGAGGTCCTAGTGGGACTTGAGACGAGAAAGAGAAACTAATGTACTAGCTACACTATCCCTCACTGCTAAAGTCTTCCTGCTGATGCCAACCCCATGTGATCCTTCAGGAACTCAGCTCAGTCCTCTCTAAATCTTACAGTCATGCTAAGAAGATTTTTATGTACCAGGGATCAAATATTGAGCCAAGACCTTATGATCAAATGATGGACAGTGGCTAGCGAAATGGCTTGGTGGGAAAAGATGTTTGGCCTGCGAACCTTATGGTCTGGGTTTGATTCCACTGCTGGGAAGAGACAACTCCTTCAAGTTGTTCTCTAACCTACAAACCTACCTGTGCTCATGCATATGTGTCATATGTACACACTATGACAATAGTTTTAAAGGATATGCAGAAGGGACTCCTCAGTATACTCTTTCACATTAATACTCTAAACACAGGGTTCCCACCTTGTGTCCTATCACCACCATAGATCCTTAGAAACATCTTTGAGGGAAGCTAAAATACAGTTACTGTCAGTTCATTTCAAATGATTCTGACAGTCACTTAGGGGCACCTGGAATGTTGTCAAGATTTTGCTCCAAAGATTATGACAGAATTTATGTGCACTAGACTAAAAGTAGCTATAAGAGTTCTGCAGTCCAGCTCAGAAAAGCTACAACTGCTGCTTGAAGTCTTCTCAGGCAGCCATTCAGTCCCTTGCTAGCACCTACAGTCACCTCAGTCCACAGCACCCACTCCAAACGTGAGGGGAGAGAACAGCTTTTTTTTTTTTTCACAAGGTCTAGACTTAGAGAGTTGGAGCTGCTTTCCAAGAGAGATAACTGCTTCCCTTAAGTGAAAGGTTGTACTAGCTTCCCAGTCCCCTTGACCATCTGAGATCATTAATTTCAAAAGAGCTCAAGTGGGTTGTGTCCTGGACAGAAATTGCTGACCACTGTGGTTGAATTAGGGAAAACCTGGAAGAAGCTGAGGAGGAGGGCACCCTACAGGAAGACAAGCAGTCTTGACTTACCTGGACCCCTCCCCCGGGATCTCTCAGACACTGAGCCACCAACCAGGCAGTATACACCAGCTGGTATGAGCCCCCCAACACATATATAGCAGAGGACTGCCGGGTCTGGACTCAGTCAGAGAAGATGCACCTATCCCTCAAAAGATTGGAGTCTGAGTCTTCTGAAAGTGTCAGGTATAATTAAAGATAATTGTAGGTACCATTCAGGCTATCACAGACATCTCTGATCAATGTTCTGCAGAGCCTATGCAGACACAATACCCTTGTGTGGCAGCAAGCAAACAAATATGGCTCTATCTAGCCTTTAGGTCTTTGAGTACAAGAGTGCTATTCAGGAGAGCTGGGCACTCACAAAGCTTTTTGGTCACCAGATCATTTTAGAGGGGTGTATTAGTTCTAGCTATGATAAAATATTATAACCAAAGCAACTTTTAGAAAAAGAGTTTATTAGACCATATGGTTTCAAAAGGATAGGAGTCTGTCACCATCCCATTATAGAGCTGGCAGCAGGCAGGTAGGCAGGGTTCTTGAGCAGCAGCTTGGAGAGCTTGCATCCTGACCCACAAATAGGAACTGAAGAGCACACTGGGAACCAGGAGGCTTTTCAAGTATCAAAGCACAGTCCCATGACATTCCTCCTTCAAAAAGTTAGACATCTTAATTCTTCCTGTGCTAGAGAGTTTTATGTCATCTTGACACAAGCTAGAGTCTGATTGGAGGGAATTTCAATTAAGAAAATACTTCTATAAGATGGGGCTGTAAGCAAGCCTGCAGGGCATTTTCTTAATTAGTGATTGATGGGGGAGAGCTCAGCCCATTGTGGGTGGTGCCATTCCTGGTCTGGTGATGTTGAGTTCTATAAGAAAGCAGGCTGAGCAAGTCATGGGGAGCAAGCCAGTGAGCAGCACCCCTCCATGACATCTACATAAGATCCTGACTCCAGGTTACTTGTTTGAGTTCCTGTCCTGACTTCTTTCTATGATGAACAGTGCCGTGGAAGTGTATGTCCCAAGTAAACTCTTTCATTCCCCAAGTCACTTTAATCATGGTGGGTTTTGTGTTTGTTCATTTGTTTGTCTTTTTATAGCAATAGAAATCCAAAATAAGATACTTCCCAAACAATAGGAGATCTAAACATATGAGCCTATGGGTACATTGTCATTCAAACCACCACATTCCATTCCCTGGCCCTCATAAACTCATGGTCAAACTGTGATACAAAACATATTTAGTCAAATTCCCCATGGGTTTTCAGTTCAACACTGTTTAAAGTCCAAAGTCTCTTCTGACATTCAAGGCAATTTCTTAACTGTAACCTCTACAATCAATATGCCAGTTATACAGTTCCAACATACAACAGCAAAGAATACACATTACTATCCCAAAAGGGAGGAATCAGGCATCTTGAAGAAATACTGGAACAAAGCAATACTGCAACTCAGTGGCGCAAAATACAAATCCTGCAACTCGTGTCTGGTGTCAAAGGGCTTTGATGCCCTTCCAACATTGCTTTGCTGCCACTCTCTCTTGGGATGACTATACTCCTTTGCTCTCCTTGATATCTCTCCTTGGCAGGTATCCACAGCTCTGGCATCTTGGGTTCTTCAACAAAATCAAGGCTTCACCTTTACAGCTTCACTCAATGGTCTCTCAGGGCCTCCTTGCATGGACTTCCCTGCTATACTCAGTGGTCTCTTGGAGTAGGGGTGTCCTTGCATGGATGCCTCGCCACATGGCTGACTTCAGCAGTTTTCCATAGCTATAGATGAAGATTCCATAACCTCTTTACTAATGTGTCCTTCATGACTCTAAGGCCAGAAACTAAATGGGAAACATTGCTAAGCCTGGCTACCAACATGGGGTGAATCTTGGCCCCCAATCAGATTTATAGCCATTTTCTTTTCTTGCTACTTTTAAGAGCAAAAATCTCTCTAGGGCCTTTTTCTATCACAGGTTAAAAGCTTAGCCCTGTAGGGTCTAGTTCTGAGGACACCCCTCCCTTTATTTTAATGAGGGTCAGGCCTCCCCCTAATCCTCTTATCTCTTTCAACACAAGCTTTGACTCTGACATTAAATTTCCTGGCCCTCTTTTTCTCTTCAAACTGTACATTTTGCATTTCTTTTTGCCCTGCTTGCTCATTTTTACTATAAATCTATATAAGACTGCTTACTAATAGCCATGTAACAGTATTAGGCTATCTTGAAAACCCCTCGGCCAAAAACTTAGTCAATTACTTTTCAAAAACCACAAGAATGGTCTTTAGTCTATTAGTAATATTGTTCCTCTATTAAACCTCTTGAGCTGGGCCTCCATGTCCTGAATAACTCTCAGCATTAGTGCCTCCCAAGCTTCTACTAGATTGGCCCATTAAGCTTGGCTAACAGTCTTCACCTACCTTTCTAGTCCAAAGTCCCAAAGTCTTCCACATGTCTCAAAAAGACAAAAACAAAATAATATAAAACAACAACAACAACAACAGCAACATCAAACCAGAATGGTCAGGCTTGTCATAGCAATGGCCCACACCCTGGTACCAACTTCTGTATTAGTTTCTTTTCTATTGTTACAATAAAACATCATGACCAAGGCAACTTTAGAAGGAAGAGTTTTGTTTTTGTGGTTTTTTTTTTGTTCATTTTTTTTTTGTTTTTGTCTTTGTTTCTGTTTTTTTAAATTGGGGATGATTTTATTTTCATCAGAGTTACAGTGTTGTTCGTTTTTGGGTTCTCAATATTGGTCATTCTTGTTTTACTTGTTTTTTTTTATTAGATATTTTCTTTATTTACATTTCAAATGTTATCCCCTTTCCTGGTTTCCCCTCTGAAAACTCCCATCCCATCCCTTTCCCTGCTGCTCACCAACTCACCCACTCCCACTTCTCTGTTCTGGCATTCCCCTACACTGGGACATTGATGGACCAATCTAGTAGAAGCTTGGGAGGCACTCCCATTGATGTAAAGGGAAGGTTTAATTGAGGGATAGGCATCCATCACCTATCATGATCATAATGAGGAGCATGGCAGCAAGAAGGCAGTGATGCTCTGCAGAGGTGGCCGAAAGCTCACATCTCTATCCACAAGCAGGAGGCAGAGAATGCACCTAAAATAGAGAGGAGCTTTTAAAGCCTCAAAGCTCACCCACCCAATGACATAACTCTTCTACAGCATGATATTACAACACTAAGGGTAGGACTATAAGAGGTGACAAGGCTATGGGGCACTTACCTCATGAATGACACCTATGCCATATAAAAGAAGCTCCATGCAACATCTAACTGTGATTTCTATCTTACACCATGTGAGTTCACAGAATCTCTTGTTTCTGCTAATGGAGCAAAAAGTTAAAAACAACAAAACAAAAAACCCAAACCCACCAAGATATAAGTAAAGACTAGGGAGACCACTGCCTTGTTCTCAGGCTCCCAGCCTAAAGAACCAGGATAAGTAAGTTTCTGGTCTTTATTAATGTCAACACAAAACAGAGTAGATCAGAGAAGGCTTGGGTGTGCACGGCAGATTTCACTGCAGGTGGATGGATACAGACAAAAAGAAACAAAGCAGAAAAAGGTGGGTTCAAATCCCAGCAACACAGTCTTCCAGCTATGTGAACACAAGAGGCCTTTGCTGGCTTCAATGTCCTTCTCTGCAGAAGCAAAGGTTTGGCCTCAGTGGTTTTCTACATAGTTCAAGAGTTTACAATTCTGCTTCAGAGATTTAGCTGGCAGGCATCTAAGACTCGCAGGAGAACAAATGAATGTTATGTGGGTGCTAGAGGACTATACTGAAGCATTTCAAGGAAAAGAAAACCTGATGCTATAATGTGGTAAAGAATTAAGCTGAGATAACAGGACTATGGGCAGATTGCTAAATATCTTTTATACTTATATTAAAAAGGCATGTCTTGTTCTGCCTCAGACAGGAAGCAAACTCCTCATCTAAAATTCAAAAGCAAGATTTGAGCAAGGGATGATTCAGGAAAGATGGAGGTTTGAGCGGTACTCACATCCAATATGAAGTGTGAATGGAACACAGGAATGAGTATTTCAGGTTCATCTTTTCTTTTTTTGATATAATTCATCATGGAGTTGGCAGTGGGCCCCACTGGCACCAGCTTGTGGTAGACTTCCATTGATATTGTTGCCTGACCTTGAACAAGCCACACTCTTTCTCTAAGGCTCAGATGGATTATTAACAATAGCTATGTTGGATTAAGCAGTAATATATTTTTTTCTTCCACATAATGAAAAACATATCATAGTGTTATGTGGTTCCAAGGGTGTCTTGACTTTGAGCCGATGTCTCTCCCACTGGAGGATTTTCCCAGGTTGTAGAGCTGCTCCTGTTAGAACAGCCCGACTTGCTGACAAGGAGCTCCTACAGAGAGACAACGGAGCAAAGAGATGGGCAAAGTCTGCCTTCTGAGCTACACTCAATTACTCTCTGTTCTCACAGAGGAAATCAAATCAAAATAAATAAGCATGAGATCATACAGTGACTCTTCTGAGAACCTGTTATAATTTATATAAAGAATAAGTACACCCAAGTGTGGGACACTTCTAACATCCATGGTTAAACATTGTCTGAGTAAGAGGATATCTTGGAGAGTATTTAGCACCTAGTAACCCTGAGGGGTAGACTGACCGGGTACTCTACAGGTCATAGAGGGACCCAGGCAGCAGGCAGACCTTTGTGACTTTGAGCAAGCTCTTTTGCATTTTTTCCATCAGTCAGTTTTCTCATCTGTGAAGTGGGGCAGTGATCAAGGCTGCTGTGGTGGTGAAGGAAGATCACCAGTAAATCGCTACTACAGAGCTGGTGCAGTGAAAATGCTCTTTGCTGTCCGTTACTGTCATTTAGACACTACACTTCACTTGTCATTCATATAATAAGGATTTACCCAGTGCCTGTGCTATAGGCCTAACTCTGTTTCGTGTTCTGAGAATACAGCAAGAAACAAAATACAATTTATGTCCCCCTGAGGCTGACATTATGGTGTGGAGAGAAAGAGAAAAGAATAAGATGCTCAATAAATAAACCAGATAAGTTGTGATAGAAGGAAAGTGCTGGGGTGAAACAGATCCAGCAGGAGGCTGATGTTACTAGTGTGATTCAGAGGAGTATCGGGACCTGTCCTGTCCCATCCTGACCCACCCATCCTACCTCTTTTCCTCTTCCCATTTGTCCCTTCATAAGCCCTTCTTTCCAGATGCATCCTGGCCCCTGTCCTGTCCTATCCTGACCAGCCTGTCCACCCATTCCCCTCTTCCCATCTTCCCATCTCTCTCTCATGAGCCTTTCTTATCAGATGCATCCTGGAGATTCTGGCTGGGTTGTTTTTTTTTTTGTTTATTTGTTTTTTGTTTTTTTTTTTTTTTTTTCAGATGCTAGTACTAAATTCCAGGCCAAAGCATTCTTACAAGAACTGAAATTCACAGTTTTAAACCCATTGTCCATGATGGGCTCCTACCACCTAGAACAGCATTTGTCATGGAGTCAATAAATAGGCCAAGAGTAAGAGTGAGTGAACTCCAGCTTCTTCAAAACAGATGGGCTGCAATGGGTGTTCAGCCTCTGGCAGTATACTTAAGAATTTTCAGACCTGGATCTTCTGCTAAACCCTGTTTGTTTTTTATAAAGATTATTTCAACTAGAATAGGGAGAGAGATCTGAAAAGCCAGGACAGACACACTGCTGCCTTTGTTCTCCATCATATAATTCTGAGAGTCTCATAAACACTCTGGCCTTTTGTCTTCTTCTCAATGACATGGGAAAGCTGTGGCCATGTCTTAGAGAACTTGCCAGATGTTAGATGTAAAAGAATGCATGTGAATTCTGATAAGACACATCCTGCAGTTTTTAGCATGATAAGCAGTTAGCAGACAAGAGTAAAACTTGGGATACTTAAGCAAATGGTTAATAAGAGACACCCATGTAGTCTCCTTCAGCCTCTGAGAGAAATGTTAACTCTCTCTATCCCTCAATCAAACATGGCAGGAACTTCTTGGGTATGAAAGGAACAGCCTGCCCAGATAATACTACTGAGATTTCCCAAAACTGTAAGAGCTAGAATGTAAGGCATTTAGGAGCTCAGAATAAACAGACTAATTGGAGGAATGAAATATCCATTAGTCTAAATGAATATTTCTATAAAGCTGCATGTTAGACATTGATAAAAAGAAATGATTAAATGCAGAATTAACCAAGATTAATTATTTTAATCAAGAGATTAATCACGATTATATCTTTACATTAGTTTGCTGCTGTTTGCTCGGCAATCTGGAGAAAATCTGTTCATTTATCACCTTCGTGCTTGAAAATCAGCCCATAATTTACATTCTCCATCCACCACCATTGGCCTTATAAACAGAGGCTCCTGAGCAGATAAACAGCATTTCAGAAGAGAGAAAGCGCCCGGCCAAGAACTTAGAGCTTCATGCCAGGGACCCAGATTCAAAGTGGGGAACAAAACAGAACAAACAAACAAACAAAAACAACTTTAAAAAATGTTGGGAAACCAGTTTTTGCTAGGTTTTAGATGTTTTGACTAAGTTGGCAGACTGGGGGTAATGGTGAGGGGATGGGGGGATAGTGGTTGAGGTGGTGAATGTGGTTGTAGAAACCAGGGATGGCCTTGGGTGTTGTATCTCAGACATGCACAATTGTTGGGAGATAGAATCTCTCACTGGCCTGACACTCATCCAGTCCATCTCACTGGGTGACTCCTATCTCTGGCTCCTCAATCCTGTGACTGCACAGACAGGCCCTTGGGCCTCCCTTTTATAGGAGAGCCGGGGATCAAACTCAGTTCCTTCTGTTTGCACCTCCAGTCCAAACAAGAGATTTTCATTAGAAATTAGAGATTTTGTTAAACCTTACCTCTACATTTGTGAGATTGTCATATTTTCCCTTTTAGTTAGTTAATATTATGAACTGCAGATGAGGAGTCTAATTTAGAACTTGGAAGATTCAATAAAACTCAAAATCCTGGCCTCAGTGCCAGGATACACCATAATCAGCACATGCCATCCTTATTACATACAATGGATTGGGATATGACTTGTTACCATTTTAGTCAAAGTGTTTATGACTATTTTCATGAGGTGTTATGCCTTGAAGGCGAATGCTTCCCCCAAGGAAGTTTGTGCTAGATACTTGATCACCATCTGATGACTCTGTTTGGGGACTAGGTAGAAGCTTTCAGGGGGAGACCCTTACTGGAGGGAGGAGGTCGCTGGGAATGTGACTCTCAAGATTGTACTTGGTTTTTGGTCTGATAGCTTCCTTTTGCTTCCTGAACGGGATGGTGTGAACTACCATGGTCTGCCACACCCTTTCGACAGTAATGGATGAATCTTCTACCACACTCTCTCCACTAAAAATAATGAAATCATGAACAAGGTTCTGCAGGTATTTCTGCATGTATTTACACGGTACTATAACAGTAACTGGCATAGAAACTTGAACCCCGAGTGAATTCATTGCTGTGACTGGCTAGACTTGACCATGTACTTCTGAAGTCTTTGGAACTACTTTGTTTAAGGAATCTAATTTGTAAACCTTTGGAGAAGCAGGCTGGACAAGGTCTAACGTACTGCTGTGGTCCATTTAGTTCTGGTGGGATCTCAGAAGACATTGGCATTCAAATGCCAACAGGAATAACATAAAATGCAAAATAATTCCTAAATTCTGATTCAGTGGTATCTTAAACATTTACAAAGTTTGAATATTTTTATTCACTTCATAATACTCTGCAACTTACCACTTGGCTTCTTCCTTGATACATGGGCTGTCTCAAAGTTCTGTTCGAGCTGGGTAGTGGTGGCGCATGCCTTTAGTCCCAGCACTTGGGAGGCAGAGGCAGGTGGATCTCCGAGTTTGAGGCCAGCCTGGTCTACAGAGTGAGTTCCAGG
>JADRCD010161022.1:0-13390 GCA_019843815.1 Montemys delectorum
GGGGGGGGGGGGCAAGACTTCCTGGGTCATCGACATACACTCTAGTCAGTGATTTGAGGATTAAACCACAGGTGAGTCCTGCCAAGTGGAAAGGTTGGGTGGGTGCTAAGCCAAGCCAGGCCAGCACCATATCCCTGGAGCACCACACACTTCACTGACAGTTGGTTCTCATCTATGTGAGACACTGAACTTTAAGCTTACTAGAAGCTATATTAATTAATTAATTAATTAATCTTTTTAATCAGTTGCAAAAGAAGAGACAGTGGATCTGCAGTCTGTAACGAAAACCACATGCACATGAACACTTCTGTAATATGGAAAGAAACGAAAGCATGGCCAATAAATGGTGCTAGACAGATTAAAGCTCCATACAGAAAGGGGAAAGAATCCATATTTCACAAAGGTCCCTTTAATGATGATAGACTGAGGCAATCTTCAGCTCTTCCCTTTCCCATTACTCCAAACAGATCTCAAAGACTGAAAACTCCCAATGATTCTCTCTCTTGAGTAGATCTCATAGGTGTCTGTCTTCTCTCTAACTCTCACTTATATGTTTGGCCTGGAAGATCATAACATCCTCATCTTAATAGATATTTAAATCTATAACCATCTGTGATCCAGCTCTTGTCTATTTCTCCAGTCTTTCTATGCTCTGTGCTCATTGGTGAGGAGAATTAGTCTAGCTGCACAACTCTTTTAATGTCCTCAAGTATTTTCATGATCTGCTCCTCTTCCCCAGAACACCTCTGTCTTCAATGCTGTGTTTAGAAAACTCACTCTTACATGGTAGCAAACATTCATGGTCTATCTGTTGTGGGTCCCTTCAAAATCCACGGACATATATCACATAGCTCAAACCAGAAAAAAATATCCTCACTCTTTCTACTACGACATGTGGTTTTATAATGTTTAATTCCATTCAGCTGTTTCCAGGGATAATGGTTCTACTCTTTAGTTTCCCAAGACCTTATTTAAAGAAATCCATCTCTTTGAAGGAGAACTGAAGCCACAGAGCCAACAGCTTTAAGGGACCGCTGCCCCTGCATGTCTTGAGTATGTAATCTATTCATATTGATTCTACTTTGACTCATTGCCATCATTGCCCTGGATTACATGTTTTTACATGTTCTTTGTAACTTCTTCAGTCAATAAATTGGAAACATTATACTTTCATTGCCTAATCCTTTCATGATGTTCTTAATGTTTATCATGTTTTCTTTTTAAAAACTATTTTACAACCTTCTAGTTTCTTCTAATTTGGTTTCTAATTTTCTTTTTTTAATTCCAAACATTGAGAGTTCAGTATTTGTCTTAGACCCCCTGATTTTTACTGTCTCTAATTTTAGTTTTCTTTCTTTTTAGCATTTAAGTTTTTACTTATTCTCAATAATTTGAAGTGTTGATCTTCATTTTTTATTAATACTTAAGAGTACAATGACACTTTACTCTTGGACCTTTTCCATAAACATTTTTATTTTCCTTTGTAATTTGAATACTTTGTCACTTTATTATCATTTTAATTAAATGTAGATATTATTCCTACTTTAAATTTCAGTTTATGATCTGGCAGATAAAATGTATTGTCATAGGAAAAATAGTCTAGCAAGCCTATCATATGCCTAGTAAAAGATAGGAAATACCTCCACTGTGGCAAGACTTCCTCTCCCATCTGTAGATTTCCTATCTGGTTTGACATTAGTTCTGTAACACATCTTTTCTCTGGTGACTTTGAGCACTTAGCTATTTGGGAAAGTTGTCATGCTATCAACCTGACACATCCACAAAATACTGGGCAGTAATTTACTAGATGTCGTCTATTAACCAGTCTTTTCATGAGATGGTATATTTTGAAACCTATGGCCTCAGCATCTAGAACTAGCAAATTTTGGGGAAGGCATGCTGTTTAACAGTAGGGGGAGACAGAGAGTAGTTTGATTTTTGTTCTAATAAGCATCTCTAGCAAGGTTGCCATCCTCGCCCTGGATCTCACTAAGATCCCTGTTGATACATTTTTTAATATAAGAAGAATAGTAACTCTCTTGTCCATTTTTGTACATCAGTTTTAGCCACTCTGTCGTGACCAGAAATGCCGGTCAGAAGTTGTTAACCAATGAAATCTGGTTGTAGTTTGACAGAGTGGTACTTGTGAAGTGATAGGCTCCAGTTTAGAGCAGATTGCCACAGCCCAAAGAGAAGCAATAGCCTCTCTACTCCTTCCTATAGCCCTCTTCTAGCCCTGGGTCTTTGATACACTTGGAAGCATCGTGTGACTTCAGAAGGTAGAAAGACATATCTCTGTTCATTGTGCTTCATCCAAAGGTGGGGTTCAGGACACATAAAAGGCTTGCAAGGCAGATTTAGCCATTTCTCAGGATTTAAGTCTTCCTACCACAAATTGTAAAACTCTTACTATTAATGCTGCAGACTCTGCAACATTATATAGTTCAAGAACTGTATTATGGCAGAGAGCAACTGGCCTAGACACCAAATAGAGTTTTAAAATACCTCAAATCTTTCACGTACATTTCACATAAACTATATAGAAAAAGAAAAATACATTGTTATCCAGAATTTTACTTTTCTAATGTACCTTACATTCATGGACTAACTCTCTAATTTCTGCAGAAACTTCATTGTTAATTTCTCTCCAGTGATTCATTTCCCCTGACTCCTTGCCTCATCTCCTTAATTCATAGAGAGGCACAGTCTCCTTTTAAAGAAATGATGACGCTGAACTGACAATCATGGTTATTTCTTGTCAAGCTGAAGCGAGAGCAGTGGTTGGGAGAAGCTTCAAATACTTAAAAGTGAGTCATATCTCTATAGCTACAGCTGTTTTAATGTCCTTGTAGTTGGGGAAACATTTGCTTGTTCAACCATTATGTTTATGGAGTCTTTGTTCCCTCACTTGGTGACATTTTCTTCTTTAGTACAATATGTATTGTTGTTATCTCCATTTTCAAATAAGGACATGGGGCTTAGAGGCAACAATTTACTCAAGTTTATCAGTCAGAGGTAGCAGAGGAGATATTAAGTCCTTAGGAATCTGACTCATAGCCAATATTCTTAACCTTTGTTGAACAGAATGTCAGTTTAAATCCTTGACAGTCTAGGAAGTTGGCTTCTGGTTCCTAAACTAAAACCTCCAACTTCTAAATCTAATTTCTTTCCTGTCTTCTTCAACATTTCTTATGGATCTTTTTTTGTATATATAGGGATTCAAGAACAGTTCAATGACTTTTAACTTTCCAAATTGGGCTTAGCATCCAAGTACACAAGACAATTACAGGTCTTCAAAAGACATAGAAGCAGAGAGGCCTGCTCTTTCTTTAGTCTATGGTAAAAGCTGAGTGACATGTCAGTGATTGCCATAGAGACTCAGTTGAGTGACATGTCTATAGTTGCAATGAAGACTCAGCACATATCTTCCTTGTAAAATAGTTTTTTGGTCTTATCTGAAAAGAAACATGATGTTACCTCCTTTCCCCTACTTTGGCCTCCTCTGGGTAATTTCTCAAAGGTGAGGACATATTGGCAGTTCTTAACAGCCTCCTTCCTTAATATCAACAGATATTCTTGGCAATTATGAAACCAAATTACAATGCCACCAGTTCTTTTGCAAAAGGTTAAGCAGGCAGATCCCTCTCTGGTTATTAACTGCCAACATATTTAAAATAAGTTGACATCAAAGGGCAGGGTGTAAAAATTACTCACAGGAAACAGATTTGAAAGTTCTGAAGATTCCATTCACCAAAATGAGAACTTATAGTTCTTGGTATGACTAAGCTGAGAATAATATCTAGCTGCAACAATTTGTTATTTTCATCATTTTTGTTTTTTTACAAGGGAGACTGTAAAAATTATCAAACTTATAACAAGCACTGAGAAGGCATCGTGTCTATGACTAAAGTTTCATCACAGCATCTCTGGAGAGGCACCATGTGTAGAAATCATCTCCGGAAAGCTGAATCATAGGGTCTGGTAGATGTTAAAAAAAAAAAAACTAACTTGAAGTAACTATATACTGGACACTTGCTTTCCTATGCATGGACCACTTATCTAGAGCAGGGTTGCTCAGAGGTTGTCCAGTGCGCGCATCTACCTTCTTGTTTTCAAAACAGATTCTTGGCTGGTGACCTACTTCCTCTCATCCAGAATCTCTAGGAATAGAGCTTTGGAAATGTACATTTTAAACAAACTCCCTAAATGATGCTTTTAATAACCAAGATTTGAGAAACTTTTTAAGGGAAGAGTAACAACAGTGTAATTGAAAATTCCTCAGTGAGAGTTATTGAATGTAAAAAAAAAAAAAAAAAAAAAAAAAAAAAGGACTATGGTAGAGGAAATGCCCAGAAAGGAGACCTTGAAGGAGCTATCTCATCTCTTTAAGATTCTGCTTAATGTCAGGTACATCTTGACACAGATAGAAAATAAGTACTTTTTGTAAGCTTGAATATCCTTGATCTTAGAGTTAGCAACTGTTAATGTTTATCTTACTTTGCCTTTTGTTGCTATGATGAACACCACAATCAAAGTAATATGAGTAGAAAAGGGTTTATTTCAGTTTACAATTCCAGCTGATATTCCATCAAGGGAACTAGAGTCAGGAAACTAGGAACCTGGATCTGGAACCAAGGAGGAATCCTGCTTACTAGATTACTCTCTGGCTCATGATTAATGAGCATTTTTATACAACCCAAGCCCATTTGCCCAGGGATTGTGCCTCCCAAAGTGGACTGGGCCCTCACTTATCAATCACTATTCAAGACAGTTTCTCATAGACATGGCCTCAGGCAGTCTGATCTAGGTAATTCTACTACTGAGGTTCCCTCTTTGCAGTTGATCCTATGTTGTATCAAGATGAGAACAGAACCCAACAAGGAAAATATTTGTCTTAGTCACTGTTCTATTGATGTGAAGAGGCACTGTGACCAAGGCAACTCTTATAAAAGAAAGCATTTAATTTAGAATTTGTTTACATTTTCAAAGGTTTACAGTTTCATTATCATCAACATGGTGATGGACCATTAGCTAAGATCCATATCCAGATATAGTCAGAGAGAGGGAGAGAGAGAGGGAGAGAGAGAGAGAGACTGGGCCTGGTATGGGCTTTTGAAACCACAAAGTCCACCCGCAGTGACACACCTCCTCCAACAAGACTATCCCTCCAATCCTTCAAATTCTTCTCAAATAGTGTCACTCCTTGATGACTAAGCACTCAAATATAGGGTGTAGGGGGTGGAGAGTTAGGAGGTGGGGGTGCGGGAAGATGCATTCTTATTTACAAATATATTGACAGTGGGGAGGAACTAAAATGAATAAGAGTCACTGGAAAAGAAGAAGACAATTGAGAAATGCCTCCATAAAACTAGACTATAAGCAAGCTTGTAGGACATTTTCTTAGTGACTGATATGGGAAGCCACAGCCCACTGTAGGTAGGGCTACCATGATTAGGTTTTAATTTTCTTGTTCTACTCAGAGTTTCTGTTTGAGGAAAGTAACCATTTGAGTTATTATTTCTTTTATCTTTTAGTTGGTATCACCTTACCAATGGTTTATTGTAAATTTAATGTATGATTTAAATACGTGCCAAATGTTATGAGGTACCCAGTTGATAAGAATTACAGAGAAACTCATATATAGACCTCTGGACAGACGAAAAACACAAGTCACACAAAGTTTCAAAGAAGTCCACTTGGTAAATCTAGCAACCATTTACAGCATTCCTTGTTCTCTGTATTGCCTCTGAAGCCAGTCAGGAGTATGTAAAATGGTCTTTTTTGATTCAATGGTGTTGTTTGTTTTGTATTGTACTGTATTGTATTTGTACTTTGCCAGTCCCCAGTTAAGTCCTGGAAAAATCAGTTCTGCAGTAGGGTTGGGGGTAGCAATTTGTGCTCATCAAAGTTCATCCAAACTTGCTTGTTAGTAGGCACCAATCAGTGTTAAAGTTAATTCAGGAGAGTTCAAGTGTGTTTTATTACCTATGCAAAAAATGTCTCAACCATTCCTTTTAGGTAACAAGACTTATAGCTTCTTTGGATCAACTTGTCCTTGGCAGAACTTCCCTCTTCAAACCAGATCGGTCTTTTATATCCTAGGTACAAGAGCATCTACAAGGAAATAATATAAATTGTTGTCTTGCAAACTGAAACAGGAGAACTACACAGAGGCCATAAACTCCTTTTCTAGGTATCAGAATTTATTCTCTGGTCTAAATATTGATTGTTTTAATGACTCATACCATTGTCCTTCCAGGGTTGGGCTGAAAAAGTCAGACCGCTGATCTTCATATATTTTCTTCCTTGTCTGTTATGATGACAGGTAATACCCAATCTCTCATCTATGTTGAGACCTTTCTCTCTGCATGCCCCATCATAGAAAAAAGTTGAGATTTTTGTCTTCTCTCATTTATGGAGATAGAGGATCCTAGAAGAAATGATGCTATAGATTCCTGGCCTAGGATAGATGAAATGTAAGAAGAGCCCAGTGGGAGGACATAGAGGGAATCATATCACTAAGAGAGAGTAGAAAAGGCCTCAAAGATCAGCATCTCTGACTCCATAGATGAGATTTACTTCTGTTGGGCCCACTGCTATCATCACTGAAATTCTGACTTATGAACAATAATAGTTGTGAACTCATATGCTCATAAATAACCAAAGTGGAGAGAAAAAAATCATACTGATACTAGCTTTATATCATAGAGCAAGGATGAGTGTAGTAGAGAATCAAGTACCAGGTCTCTAAAATATTCATTGTGAACCAACCAAAGGAAAACTCTGGGATAACCATAGCAACCCAGAAACATGTAAGCCTCAAATTCTCCAAAATAGATAAACCAACAGCACTGATTACAGTGAGTAGTTATGGCCATTAGTTTATATTTAGCATAAGGTCTTCATGATAAGTCTTTCATTGAATACACTGATTCATGTTTAAGTTGCTGAGATAGAATATTTGTTACAATGTTATGTTTTTCACAGACTAAAGTCGTTATGATCTCTGGGCTTTAAGAAGTCTGCATGGATTCTTTATTATTTGTTACTTTACTTAATCTCATGGCACCAGAATATGATCATGTCTGTGAGGCAGAACTGAGCTATCTGATGGCTAGCCCACAATTAGCAACTGTTTTTCATTGTTTTTTTTTAATGCTATTTTCCATCATTTCTTTGTATCTTCTCTGTAATGAACTTTCTTCTTGAGCTCACAAACTTTGAAAATGAAAATGATATTGCTGTTATTTTAATTGTGTTTTTAAGCAGAGAGGCAGGTATCAAAGATATGAGTGAAGGCAGTCACAGATGGGATGCAATAAGATTCTGCTTGATTTCCAAATCCGAATTTTAACTTAAAGTGTTGCCATCATTAGAAATATTTCTTTATTGCCTTCCCCAAATGCTCAAGCTTTACCACAGGGACAAAAAAAAAACCCACATGAAGATTAACCATTATGTGGAACGATGATAATATATATAGTTAGATGGGACAACTGGTCAACCAACACCCTTGTAATTATAAAAGTAAACTTCAAAGGATAACTTCTTCACTGGTTCTTTAAAGCATCGATAGTACAAGGATTAATACTGTATTGATGAGAGTACATTACAAATGCAGTTAGCTTGAAAAATGGGTTTTCAGAAAAATATATGGAAGCATTTGCAGAGAGGTTTCTAAAAGGAGAAAAGGGTTGATGGTCATTAAACTGTTCAAATAATTTTTCATTTAACTTCACAACTGTGTTGAAATTATTTATCCTCCTGAGATATGAGATAGCATTTATAGAAGTTTAAAGCCTTATCTAGACTAATAGTAAAAGAGAGGCATTTGCTTCATGATGTGTACAGATGATGCTTGTGTGTTGCAGCATGCCTAAGGCCATTTCCTATAATCATTTCCTATAATCACCATTTACCATAAATCACATAGGAAAATTTGTAGTCTTTATCTTCCAATACTTACATTTTTGGTATGTTTGGAGAACTATTTGCAAATGGTATTTGTGATGGCTATTCTTGGTTGTCAATTTTACTTATATCTGTAATTAACTAACCCCCCCCCCATGGTAGGCACACCTGTGAGGGATTTCAGCTTAATTCAAAGTGGGAAGACCTACTTCTAATCAGGATCTTGTGGAAGAAGACACACCTTTAACCCAGATCTAAATAGGGCCAGGTTTCTGCTGGGCGCCTACATACAGACATGGAAGGAGGAACTGCTTTTTCTTTGCCTTCCCACCCCTTGCTCTGGCTGACAAGTTCACCTCTTCACTGGTATTACAGCCTACATCTTTGGGATTCCAGTGTATCCTGAAGAGCAGCTAAGACATCCAGCCTCATGAACTGAACAATACTTGGATTCTTTGATTTTTCCATCAGGAGACAGTCATCATTGGAATACTCATAACTCATAACTACTCTAATAAATCCTGGTGTGTGTGTGTGTGTGTGTGTGTGTGTGTGTGTGTAGAAAGAGAGAGAGAGACAGAAAGAGACAGAGAGAGACAGAGAGACAGAAAGACAGAGAGGAGAGATTCATTCTGTCATTTCTGTTACTCTAGAGACTCTTGACCAAGCATTCCAAGACTCAATTCGGTGCACCTAGTAATTGTTTTGTTATCTGTTTTGATTTTTTATTTAGCATTCATAGTAATAGAGAGACAGAAAATTACTTTCTGTTCAGAGTGCTTCCTTCATCTGCTGTCCATGCTCTATAAGGACCAAGGCCAGAGGTGTCTGAATCAAGAGTGAGGACAAAGCTTACTTCATACAGAAAAGAGCTCCTGGTAAGACAGGATCTCTTTCATTTATCACAATTTTCTGTTTTTCTAAAAATATGTAAGTAATGCATATGCATTAAAATTGTCTGAAAGTACTAAGAATGGAAGCAAAATAAAATTAAAATCATGTATAATCCTACCACCTAGAGATAATTACTTTGTTTATTGATAAATGTTTATTTAAGTTTTTATTGAATGTAATACACATTTTTCTACAAAATTGAGATCTATTCTCTATGGCATTTAATATTGTTCTCTACAGTGAATTTTTAGTCATTATCTGATATCTCATTATATACAAATGTAATTTATCCAACCATCTGATATCTCATTATATACAAATGTAATTTATCCAACCAAGATGCCTAGTATAAGGAATTTGATCAACATATCTGGCTGCCACCGTGGATTCTGGGACCTTGCTGACCTGTGGTTTGTCATATATGAAAACAGAAACATCGTAATTGAGATGAATTAGTTCAGAATGGAGAAAGATATTGAATGGATTCTTGCTATGCCATCCTTGGCTTTCACATGACTGTTCCCATCCCAACCCATGAAGGCTAAATCTGTCTTTAAAATTAACAAAAGCAGATGCTGCTAAGATTTAAGAAAATGTTCTGCACCCTACTCCTAACCCATAGCCTGTCTTTAGCCAAAAGCAAAAATGGCAGTGCAATGAATAAATGTTGGGGGTTCTAAGGACTGAGGAAGCTGAGTCCATCTCTTACGAAAGCTCAGACATGCCATTCTACTGAAGCTCCCTGAGCCAAAAATAGAAGAATGTTGGGAATACACAGTGGGAGGCAGGCTCTTCCATGTGCCCTAAGAAGACAAGCATGCTAAGATGTCTAAGCCTTGCTCTGGGATGAAGGAGACAGCTGGGGAATGAAGAAAGGATGCCAAGAACTGGCAAGACATGAGTTCCACTGGAGTGATAACTACATCCAAGGACTTGATGGCTCAGCAGTTGTTTTCATGAACACATCAGATGATTTCTCTTGACAATAATATGTAAAACTATCTCCGTTTAGATGCCATCACAGGCAGAAAAGAGGGAAAAGAAAACTACCAAATTGTCTGATTAAAGCCTTAAGAGACTAAAATAATTTAGAGTAGATTATCAATGGATAAAAAAAGGACACAAAAAGAGAAGCTTATAGAAATGTGTATTGCATTGGTTGCACATGTATTTTTTTATAAAAAAAATTATTTTATAAGTGCAGAAAAAATATTATATATATAAAATATGTTTTCAATCAATAACAAATTTTAGACTTTTTTCTTTTCTTTTTGGTAACCCTCATTGGATAATTACCATTTTGAAGTTTACAGACTGGGATTCTCCCATTATATTATCAAACATGTGTCAAGTATGAAAATTCAGCTTTCACTGTTACTAGCTCATGTATAAGAACACAAATAGTTATTGTTTTTACAAAGCTAACTGAAAAATACTAAGAGTATGTTACACTTAAAAGATGTCAACTTTATGAAAGATTGTTCTTCTCTTTCTTCATGTACAAGATATAATTCAATAATTGAGTTTTTGAAATTAAGAAAATAGTCATGGCACCTATAAATTCTTTATTTCCATTTCTCTGGAAGTCATAGACCTGTTTGTAAGGTTCCAGACACTAAGACCTGGCAGACTTACAGGGCCACTACTACTAATACCTTTCTTCATGTGTGCCCCCCTAATGAAGTAATTAAATGTCCTTCTAGGGAAATTTTAGGGAAAAATCTTGTATTTTCTTTTATACAATTTTCAAAAGCTTTATTTTCTTCTCAGTTGATAAAATCTGGGTCTGAACTGCTCAGTTTGGAAACGAGTTTAGAAGTCATGAAATAATATTTCTTTCTAAAGACATAGTTATCCTGAAGCAACTAACAACCATAATCCAACTGGGCTGTTATGACAAAGCACAAACTGAGGAGCTTATAAAGTGTGGAAATTCTGGCTACAGAGAAGAGGTTGAATATCAAGGCTCTTTTATGCACCAAACTACCAACTCACATAACACATGAGTAAAACTCTTGGATAGATTATTTTTTCCTTCAAAACTTGTCTTCCTGTTTCTTTTATTTTTAAAACTTTTATTGCATTATGGTGAGAAAAGTTACATGATTTCAATTTATCTGAATTTGTTAACATTTAAAAACATATTTTAAATAAATAGAATTAAATCACATTCTTGTTTCCCTTCTGTACTCCCACTCCTCCCAGAGGACCCCCCCTTCAATACCTACAATATCTTTTTTGTCATATTCCTTAAAATTTATAAAATATTATAACAATAAAAATAAGTATTATAAAAGTTATTTAATATAAAACAACAATCAATTTAACAGTCTTATGTAGATGCTCATCTACAGAAATAGTGAAAATACATTTTTCTTAATATAAATTTTAAATCAAACATATTAATTGTATACTTCAAAATAATACATCACTACTAGTACTTTCTTAAATGAACATAAATATATAAAGTTTTTTGTTTGTTTGTTTTGTATTTAGTAGAGTTTAAAATCTTGGTTCTTACTGTGGTACAAGCCCAAAATAAGAACAATTTTTAGACATTGGATTTCATTATAATAAGGCTGTACTTCAATGACCCTCACATCACCAAAGGATTTTACCTCCATCGTAGCTAAGCTGAGAGTTGATAGTTCTGCTGCACCAAGAAATGAATTGTAGGCTCTATTTTTGGATATAGACTTCCTGTTATGGTCAAAGCTATTTGATTTGAGTGAGCGACTTTATTCTCAGCCCACAGAGAACAGGTTACATTCATTTAAGAAATGGTGTAGGTATTAAGATGGTCTATCCATAAAGTCATTCACCAACTGTTTCAATGAACAATGGTTCTGCTTGGAGGGGTGGCACAGACATTAGGTGAGGGTAAGAATTTGGTTCATTAGCCGTGATAATTTGGAAAAGCATTCATCTCAGAGAAAGAGTAACTTATAAAGTCCTCTTCTTCAAGTTTGATACAAGGGTTACAAACGTCAGGCAAAGCATTCAGTCTCACTCTTTGTTGTTCTCTTACAAGCAACCTCCCTAGTTAATTCGTCTATGATTCTTTTGGGTATATAAATACTTTTGAAATATATAAGCTGTTCTGAAAACCACAGTATAGTGTAAAAACATGAAAAAAACAATATTACTAATAGAGAGGCTGAGATAGGAGAAGCAAGATTTCAAACCCTTATTTTGTACACAGCCAGACACTGTCACAAACAAATAAGCTGAAAGTGTATATAGATTGTACAATGTTGAGCTTCCGAGTGACAGAGCTGGATCAGCGACCACCTCTGCCCCCTGCCTGCTGGGGGAGAGCTTCCCTCCAGGGCAGACTTCAGCCCAAGGACTCAGGGCAGGCTTCAGCACCAGGACTAAGGGCAGGCTTCAGCCCCAGGACTCAGGTGAGAGCTTCCCTCCAGGGTGGACTTCAGCCCAAGGACTCAGGGCAGGCCTCAGCCCCAGGAATCAGGCAGGACCAGCCAGGAGGCATAGGCCTCAGGAAGTGCAGGGGAGTCACAGAACTGCAGGGACAGGAGCCTCTCAGCTTCTGAGTGAAAGAGCTGGATCAGCAACCACCTCTGCCCCCTGCCTGCTAGCAGAGAACTTCCCTCCAGGGCAGACTTCAGCCCAAGGACTCAGGTGAGATCCCCATTTTCTCTCTGGGGTCTTGCTAAGGCAGGACCAGCCAGGAGGCATAGGCCTCAGGAATTGAAGGGGAGTTGCAGCACTGCAGGGACAGGAGCCTCTCAGCTTCTGAGCTACAGAGCTGGATCAGAGACCATCTCTGCCCCCTCCCTGCTAGGGGAGAGCTTCCCTCCAAGACGGACTTCAGCCCAAGGACTCAGGCCAGACCAGCTGGGAGGCAAAGACGTCAGGAGTGGAAGGGGAGTTGCAGGGCAGCAAAGAAAGGTCAAGCTCTAAGACATCAAGAACTTCTAACACCAGAGATCAAGAGATGGCAAAAGGCAATCGCAAGAATCCTACCAACAGAAACCAAGACTGCTTGGCTTCACCAGAACCTAGTACTCCCACCTCAGCAAGCCCTGGATATCCCAAAATACCAGAAAAGCAAGATTTGGATCTAAAGACACATCTCACAATGCTGATAGAGGAAGTGAAGAAGGACATGAATAACTCCCTTAAAGAAATACAGGAGAACACAGATAAAGAGGTACAAGCCCTTAAAGAGGAAACAAAAAAATCCCATAAAGAATTACAAGAGATCACAAGTAAACAAATAGAAGCCCTTAAAGAGCAAACCCAAAAATTCCTTAAGGAATTTCAGGAAAACACAAACAAACAGGTGAAGGAACTGAATAAAACCATTCAGGACCTAAAAATGGAAGTAGAAACAATAAAGAAATCACAAAAGGAGACAACCCTGGAGTTAGAAATCTTAGGAAAAAAGTCAGGAAACATAGATGCAAGCATCACCAACAGAATACAAGAGATAGAAGAGAGAATCTCAGGGGCAGAAGATAACATGGACAACATAGACAGAACAATCAAAGAAAATGCAAAATGCAAAAAGACCCTAACCCAAAACATCCAGGAAATCCAGGACACAATGAGAAGACCAAAC
>JADRCD010161029.1:0-10724 GCA_019843815.1 Montemys delectorum
AAGAGCAAGTTTTAGTTTTAGGATAGCCAGGGCTACACCAAGAAATTCTGTCTTGAAAATAGGACAAAACTAAGACATTCTCTGATCTTTAATTTTTAGGCTCTGGAACATTCCTTAAAGTACTATTTTGCATATAAAATGAAAACAAATATTAATCTATCTAATGTTAATTGCTATATGCTTTTAAATCGTTTATTACACTTGTGTGTATGTGTGTGTGTATGTGTACATGCACACATGCGGAGGTCAGAGGACAACTTGAAGGAGTTGGTTCTCTCCTTCCATCGTATGGACTTGGGGATTGAACTCCAATCATCAGACTTGGCAGCAAGCACCTTTACTTGCTGTGCCATCTTACCAGCCCTGCCTGCTTTTGAATTGGAAAAACAAGTGGGAAATGTAATACATTTAGTATTATCTAGCATATTGACCACTTGAAACATTGATTGGGAGTTGATAATCAAGTTGCTACACCTTTAGAAACTTTGTCTAATGTCCCCAGACGGCCTGCTCAGCATCACTCCTTGCACCTGCATACAACACAGCCCAACCCCAGGCCCATCCCTTTCTCCAGCCCTAACCCTTTGAGCAGTCCACATGCAGTACTGCCCAGGGTTTGGTCCCCTCACTGCAGAATAAACTGGTTCTCATGTTGACCATGAATGTCTCAAAAAGCTGGCCAGACCGATGGAAGGTGGTGGAGTATGGTTGTCCTGGACACCCAGGCACATTGATGCTGTAACAGCTTGGAAATACCCCTTACCCTCACCCTGCCTTCTTCTCTTCTTACAAAAGTGGCTCAGGTCATACTTTCCACCATGGCCCCCACATGGAGGCTGGCTGGCTCCACCTCCTACGCACCCACGGGCTGGGGTTTTCAGGGCTTGGAAGAGACAGGTAGGTACATGTGCACAGGCATGGTGAGTTTGTACATGTTTCCGTGTGTACAGTCTTAGTGTGGGTATGCAGGTGTGTGGAGGCGTGTGCAGACGTCTCAGGTGTGTGGGGGTGTTCCACATATGCAGATGTCTATTTATCTGTGCTGGTTGTTATTGGGTATAAATATATGCAACAGATGCATATACATATACTTGTGTTTGCACAGGTAAACCATTGTTTGTGTGAGCAACTATGGGTATGCAAGATTTCACCACCCAAACAGATAACTTCCGAGCACACGCATAAACACAGAAGTGTATTATGATACTGGGATATGAATCAATATGTGTGTGTGCACCTTTGTGCTTTTTTCGTAAGTATGCATTTAAGTATGTTCCTGTACATAAGTGGGGGCATAGATATGTGTATGTAAGGTTTGTGCTATGTGTGGGGGTGTCCTGATGTAGGAAGCATTCTGCCCGTGTTTGTGCTTGGTTGAATGAGTATGTACTGAGTTCTTTGAGCCAGTGGAGAGGAACATTTGTGGGGTATGTCTGTGCGTGCAGCAGTTGCGTGTGAGTGCACGTGGCAATGGTAGCCCCTGGCTGCCTTTTCTTTCTTTTCCCCCTAGGAAATCACAGACCTTCTAGAGTCCTAACCACGGTGAGTGGCACTTCCAGGAACATGGTTTCCTGGGACCCCAAAAGTAAGTCTGGGGGGCACAGTAGGGTAGGGGTGAGGCTTGGACTCCTCAGAAAACAGGGCAGAAAGCCTTCAGAGCACTACAGTAGACCAGACTGATGCCAGGGACGGCAATGCCTTAGGCCCTAGCCCCCGCCATTGCTGCTCTCCCCAAGTGTGTATGAGAAGGGACACTGGTCTTAAACAGTGTCCCTGTTGGGGCTTTCAAAGTCCTTTTTCTGGTTATGACATGAAATAACCCTATAAAGTCATCTACATGGCAAGCAGGGACATAGTTCCAAGACCCAGGCGGCAGCATTCCCTATAGTTAAACTACACACCCACATCCCTATCCCTAGCTAATTCTTATGAGCTTCCATTGCTTGGGGAGGCTGAGGCCCAGTGAGTGAAAGCCTGCCTGCTCTATGCCTTCTCCTCCATCCATCTTCTTTTCTGGTAAGACTCACTTTTGCTCAGGAGAGAAGACACCTTGAGCTGGAGCAAAGGCACACTCCTACGCTTGCTATGGCCCACAGTCTCCCAAATGAGGAAACCGAGTCAAGCCAGAGGAACGAGGAAGAAAGTGAGGTGCACCCTGACCTCAGATACCTTCTTCCGTCATCAGAACGGTGGCTTCCGGACTCGGCTGGCCATGCTAACCCCCACATGCGGTTCTGTGGTTGCCCACAAAGCCTAAAAATAGCCAACAGGAACCGGGGAATCCCCACCGGTGAGTGGAGACGGCCATTCCCCAGGAGTCTGATGACCTGCCTCCCCCACAAGCTTCTACTGTCTAGAGAGAGCTGGGTTCTGGGAGGATGTACTGGAAGCCATGCCGAGCCTGGAACAGAGGGAACTGAGAGATGAACTAACCCGTCTGAAGCTAAGGAATGCCAATCTCACCCCTTCTGTGTCTTCTTTATCTTGAGCTGAGGACATGAGTCCAAGAACAGGCCCTCATAGCTGTTTAGACCTTGCTTTACACTGCAGCTTCCCAGGTGACTCCCTGTGGCCTGGGCTGCCTTCCCTGCACAGTAGGGGGATGCATTGCCCACTTGTAGGAGGATGTGGTTGGTATCCAGGGAAATAAGGCACTTGGCACCACAGCAGGGCCAGCATTGCTGCTAGAACTCAATAGACAGAGACCGTGCTTGCAAAGCAGGAGAAGGTCAGTGTGCCCCCTTCCATCAAAGAAGTAAGAGCACCCACAAGTGCCGGGGGGAGGAGGGGTGCCCATGACAGATGATGGCCATCTACAACTGGCCTCTGGAGGATTTGTAGTTATTTAAACTGAAACCTTATCATTTCCCATAGGAAGATGGAATCCATCACCTTCCCTGTAGAAACTGTCACCTTTGGAATTTCCTCCATGAAGAGGAAGTGGCAGAAGTGACGCCACACCACTTCCTAAGCATAAACTTAGCTGAAGGCTGGTGATGACGATGATAATGAGAAAGCCCCTGCCCCAGCTAATGTCACTGTCAACGGCCAGCCTCAGCAGAGTGACATGCCTGTGAAGGACTCTTCAAGTGACTTCATCCCCTAGACATCCCCCATCCCACCCCTGGCCAGGGAGGGTCACCTAGAGCAGAAGCTACCTCGCCCTGAGCTCTGTCAGAAGGCAGAGTTGAGAGTAAAACAATGTCATTGTTCCAAGCTACTGTCTCAGGCAGTGACAAGACACCGGATAACAGGGACACCCTTGTAGCTCATGGTGGAGACTCTGTAGTCACCCCTGCTGCTTTTGTGCCAGAGGCTAAGCTGCAGAGCTCAGGTTGGGGCCTTGCACAGGTCACCAACTTTTATAACAAATATCTGTCATATAAGAACCTCTCAAAGGAACTGGGGTTTGAACGGAGCAACTGGGAGCAAGGAAGGGTGAGTTTTAAGGGGCCTGGGCAGAGCGGAGCTCTGAGGGGCCACACTCTGTGAGCTCCATCCAGTAAGGACCTCTCCACGGGCTGCTCACGGAAGCCCAAGAGAACTGGTCAGGCCCTGACAGGTTCAGATCAGTGCTGAAGTGGGGAGAGGCAGAGGGGGAACAGTCTGCAGGAGCTGGAACAGTGGAGCACACCAGACGGGGTCCAGCCACCGAGGTCTGCCCCCAAGACTTCTCAGAAAGCAGAAAGCTCGCCTTCCCTCCCCCTTCTGGCACTATCTGCAGAGATTAAGTCAGGGAGCTTTCCAGAGCAAAGTTGGAGGCATCCTTATCGGCCATGTCTGGGGTACTTGGGAATGTGAACCCTCCTCAACTGCAGCCCAGCCCTGAGAAAACACAAAGCAGATAGATACATGGCGTGTCTTACTCCTGCAGGCCTGTCAGCTGGTCCTCTTCATCAATCCAAAATGTGTGCAGCCCCTCGGAGCTACACTGGGCGTTAGAGGAGCTTTGAAGTTTTTCTGTCAGTGCGGCCCTGGCTAACATACCCCATGAAGAAGTTCCCTGCCTAGAGGAGAAAAGCATGGTACACAGGCTGCAAAGCCTAGGGACCTGCAAAGCCTTCCATACCACTTGCAGTACGCCGGTGCCACTCTGAGTGGTTTTCACGTGTCATCTCGTGTAATTCCCACAGCACCCTCACAGAGTAGAAGCACGGGTGCCATTAGTACTTTGCAGACAGAGAAACCAGGGTCCAGGGTGCTGGCCCAAGCAGTGGAACTTCGGGTGGGTGCAGTGCACAGCTGAAGATTTGGATGGATGGGGGCTCAGATCCCAAAATGCTGTCCTGTTGTGCTCTAGTGAGGAACAGACCACTGAGAGCTCAAGGAAGCGGGCACACCCTGAGCCTCCGGGGGCCATCGAGGTTTGTACATAATATGGAGGAAGGAGAGGTTGAGGGGACAGGAGGGGACTCAATGCCACCATCTGGGAAGATCTTGGGAGATATGAACCTTGAGGTATTAAGAGGGTTTGCTAGAGTCCTGGGCAGAGGGAGTTTGAGGGCAGAGACCCAGAGGTCCGGCTGCTGTGAGGAATGGTCCCAGCTGGAGAAGCTGGAGCACAGCAGCTCTCAGGAGTCAGCAAAACTGTAAGGGCCGCCATGACCACATAGAAGAATCAGGTTTTGTCCCAAGACTAGGGAGATATGGGAGGGTTTTGAAGAGGGGAGAATTGTGGTGAGGCATGTATCTGCTGTGAGGAGGGAGAGTGGAGGATGAGATGGGGGAGGGGGGAACTGTAGGCACTGAGGGGGCACAGTTAGGAAGAGAGCAGGCAAGCAGAAAAGTCCACCCCAAGTACGGAAGGGAGTGGTTGTCGGGAAGGGGGAGGGGAAGGTAGGGGGTATCAGAGTAGCTTGGGCATATTAGGGACAACACCCAGAAGGTAGAGAATAGAACCAGACTCAGCTGACAGGCTCTGCTGAGGACATAACCAAGCATGGTTGTCATGGGGGCCTGGTTCTGAGCTCAGCCCCAACTTGGGAAGTATGTACAGGTCCTGACAGAAGTGGTTGAAGTGGATAGAAGGTGACTGGCCCCTTTCAGCAGATTGTTGGCTGGGGTGACTTGGACCGTGTAGGACCTTGAAAAGACACCCGTTGTCAAACACAGAAGGACAAAGACCCCACAGCCACTGCGCTGTAACTGTAAGCTGCTCTGTACCTGTAAGGGCCAAGGGTCTGAACTTCGTGGGCCCCTGCTGTGTGTTCTGTTACGGGTGCACAGTGTGGAAGCCAGATCAGAAGGCCCCCTTCCTTTCTCTCTCTGACTTGCTGACTTGGCTTCCTCTGGTCCTGATGGATCTCAGGCCTTCCCCCAGTGTCAGCAGCCTCTGCTAATCCACAGCTGGTATTAAGCCGAACGAACTCTCAGCTTGCACGGAGGCCTCAATGTTTGTTCTCTGGAACAAATGAACAGACTCCAGTTGCCAAGACCCAGCTTCTGTCCTCCCATCCAATTAGTAAGACCCTGGGGGATACAGACCAGTTCTGGGGCTCCCAAATCTCCCACTCCTTGATATCCCTGACAGTTGTCTGAATGCTAGGATGAGAGGTCTTAAAGTCTGTCCAGTTTCGGGAGCAGATCTTGGTACATCAAAGCCCCCCTGCTCCAGCTGAACTGGAATGTAGGAGGAAGGCAGCTGGGCAGATGCATCGTGACCTTTTAACCTTCTTTACAGCACACTGGGCACCATCCTAAGGTCCCTTCTCACAGGGGCTCAGTGATGAAGGGAGGAGGGGAAAGCCATGTGATAATGCAGGCTAGAGCTCAGGGAGAGGCTCATGTGCCCATACCACACGACAAGGGTCAGGTCTACTGCTTACAGGCATTGCTGGCATGTGACCTGGACTCCTTCTGTACCCTGTGTCCTGTCACAGGGTGAAATGAAGAGGAGAGGTAACTGGACAGCCCAAGCAAGCATGGGAGCCATGTCCCCCTGCTGACATTTCTGGATCACTGCCAGCCTGGGGCCTCCTCTCTCCTTCTTTTCTCTTTTGTTCCTCAAGCTCCTGTCATGTGGTCTCCTCTGCTTTCTTAAACACAGCAGGCTTCCCATCCCAGGGCTTTTATATAATAGAACCCTCCCTTTAGAGGGCATCCGCCAAACCCCAACCTCTCCCAGGCCCATAGTTAATATTTCTAAATCTATTTAGCTCTTTTTCTTTTTTAAAGATGTATTTATTTCATGTATGTGAGTACACTGTCACTCTCTTCAGACACACCAAGAGGGAATCGGGTTCCATTACAGGTGGTTGTGAGCCACCATGTGGTTGCTGGGAATTGAACTCAGGATCCCTGGAAGAGCAGTCGATGCTCTAACTTCTGAGCCATCTCTCCAGCCCCCCATTTAGTTCTTTTAAATAACCATTTTTTTTTATTTTATAACTCTTATCTATTAAAAGTATGTAATTCAAGATTTTGGTTCCTTCACAATTGAGTAATTTCACCAGTTTCAGGGTATTACATTACTGTCCCTCTAAGACTCTGGACTCATCAGCAGTAACTCGTCTCTCTCTGACTAGGGCAGCCACTATCTCTGTCTTTATGGGTTTGTCTATTCTGGCCAGTCCACATGAATGGAATCTCAGCATGTGGCCTTATGTGACTGGCTCCTGTCACTTAGTGCTCCTTTTATTTTCGCGTTCTCAAGGTTCATCAACATTGTACTTCAGTACTTCATTCTATTCCTGGCCAAATAATATTCTATTACATGGGTGATACCACACTTTTAATCCAGTCACCAGTGGGTGGGCTTCTGGGTAGTTTCCACATCCTATATATTACGAAAATGCTAATGAACATTCATGTTGACAAGTTTTTGTGTGGGCATATGTTTCATTTCTCTTGGGAAAATTCCAAGGAATGAAATTGCGTGGTCATATGATCACCATGTATAATAATCCTTTGAGGAACTACCAGGCCCCACCGCAGAGGCTGTACCACATTGCCCAGTAGTAAATCAGGGCTCCAACAGCTATACTTTTGTATCAACACTTTGACTGTTCCAAATTATGGCCCCTGTAGCTGGTGTGAATAGGGTGGCTGTGGTTTGAGTTGTGTTTGTCAGCTGGCTAGTGATGTCATCTTTCCAGGGCTTTCCTGGCCAGTCATGCAATCTTTAGAGACATAGCTTCTCGGATCTTAAGTGGGTTCTGTAAGAGTTCTTTATATATTATAGTTACAAATCTCCTATTGGATATGTGATTTACAAAAAATGTCCTCCTTCTGTGTGTCCTGGCTTTCCTCTTTTGACGGTGTCATTTGAAGAACAGAAGCTTATGTATCTGACTTTCCTTTTGTTGCTTGCACTGTTGCTGCCGGATTTAAGAAACCATGCAAAGGCCACAAGGTCTTGAGGCAATGTCTTCTCCTAAGAGTCTCACAGTGTCCATTCTTACAGACTTTGATACATTTAGAGTTAATTTTTGTATTGGTGTGAGGTGGGAGACTGACTTCATTCTTAACATGCATCCAGCTGCAGTGGTACCCATGTTGGAAAGTCTATCGGATGAGATTGGTGGCGTTGCCAAAAATCAATTGCCCACAAATGTCCTTCCAACTTTAACCCAAGCATTCTTTCCATAGGAGCTGTGGCCGACCCACTCTGTACCTGACCTCAGCATCTTTGGAGTCCCAGTACTTACACTGTACAGAAAGTAGAATGGGCATGTCTATATAATGGCAGACAAACTAACACAGATGTGGGCTATACAATATATTTACAGTTTGTAGATCACTCATAGATAATACCATGGTTAAAAGACACATTTATATACTAAGTGCAAACAAGGATACGGGCCTGAGCCAGGCATGGGAGGTTCAAATCCAGCTCTGCCAACTTACCAACTGCCTTGCCCCTGTGCATATTGTTTAGCCTATCTGTGCTTCAGTTTCTTCATCTATAAATTGGAGAGTTACTTACCTCATGGGGTTGCCACAGTAACATGTAAAGGACATGGCACATGAAGTGCTAAGGAGGGGTCTGTTATGAAGCATGACTTCCAAAAGCTTTAAGAGATAAGAACAAGGACCCTGTGTGTTTTGGGTTCCACTGTGTCTCCCTAGCCTGTACTGTGTCTGTCACAAGGAGGACACTGGATGCATGCTCCTTGGATTAATGAGGGAATAAAGGCATGCATGCAGAAATGAGCCACAGATGGGTCTAATCCCACCCTCCCACTGTCTGGCTTGTGAAGTCTCTGGACCTCTATAAAGAAAGGGTGTTGGAGTCATGGGTGATTTTTCTGTGTTTGGATGCAGAACTCTTAAATTAAGAACTCACTTTGAAAAGCAGATAAGGGAAGCTGCTGTGGGAAAGCATGCCTAGCATCCTTTCCTCCATGAGTACCCTTTCCCAGAGCCCGCTGGACAGCGTGCAAACCACCAATGCTCCCTAGCTCTCAGCAGCCCATGATTCAGAGGCAGCTGACATCTGAGGCTCTTAATTCAGGCCACATGCTGGAGGTCTGCGTCCTGAGGCTCGTGGGAGGTAGAGTGGGACATACTGAGGGGGAAAACATCTTCCCACAGAAATGGAAGGAGGCAAAGTACCCTAAAACCCCTTCTCCTCACAAACAGAAGAGTCGCTCTGTTCTCAAGCCCTTCATCCTTAGCCCCCGACCCACACCAAGACACTCTGACCACTAGGCTCAGGGTTCCTTCTGCCCACCCATCTGCCAAGCCCATGTCAGAGGCATCCTCATTCTACTGGGCAGATGATCTGTGGGAGGCCAATGGGTGAATGGGTGATCCAAGGTCATAGCCTAGAAAATGATGGCAGAGAAAAGACTAGACCTCATGCCCAGACTCTTACCCTACACCAAACTCCAGCAGCAGAATATCAGTGCATCACTAAAACCCAAGAGACCAGGGGAGACCAGCCCAAGAAGTGCTGACAATCAGCCACGTCCAGGAACCCCTAAAGAGAGAAAGGCCAGCAAGGTGTCCCAGGCAAATCTCTGGGTCAGAGGTGCCCGGTCATAGGCAGGAGCAGCCTGGGAGTGGAGTGTTCCATGTGTTTGAGTGGCAATCTCGAGAATGTGAACTTTGGAGTTAGGCAGTTCTGTCCAGGTCACCAACAACCTGGATTGGCCTCAGTTTCTTCCACCAGTGCCGGAAAACAATAGTGTCCACACTGCTGGGCTGTTGTGAGGGGAAAGGGGATGCAAGCCTTTAACACTCCGCCAGCATGGTGTCACCACAGAAGCACTGTTACCCTGACTGTCCTTGGTACTGGGGTGCTGATGGTCGAGCCTTCCACATCCCCCAGGCCTTAGAATTCACCGAGTTCATCGGTATTACGAAACTCGTTCCTACTAAAGAGGAGGCCAAGTGTACCACGGACTGTGGGCGGAGCAGAGCCAGCTGTGGCATGGCGCACTGGGGCGGCTGGTTGACATCTGACTTTGCTGAGATGGCTTCCATCAGGACATGAGCTTGATTTGTCTAAAAGAATGTACAGAAGTAGAATGTGTTTAATCGGTGCCCCGTGTTACTTCAAGAGGCAAGGTAACTAGAAGTGAGGCTCTGATCCATCGGTCTGCCTTTCCTGGAAGGGATTCTGGATCTATTCTGGGCCCTCCTGTGGAACAGGGTGGGCCAAGAGACTGCTCTTGACCTGTGCTTCCTGACATTCATATGAGAGGCAGGTTCTCCGAGGGCATAGTTCCCCCTAGCTCCAGCCTCTCCACCCCACTGGAGGGGTGATCAGAGTGGGTGTGGCCCACGTCTGGGATTATTCATCAAACAGCCAAAAAAAGCCCCAAGAGACGTCCACAATAGTAATAAAAATAACAATTCCTTAAATGTGCTCAGAAGCACTGGGAGCCAGTTCTGCTGTAATCCGTCTCCCTGTGAGGTCACTAGCCACTCTTCCTCTACGTGGAAGAAACTGAAACACAGGCAGGGAAGTGGCTCCCCTGAGGCTGTGTGGGATGGTCATTCTGAGATAACATCTTCAACTGGGGTGTGTGGGGGGGCAGTTGGCAGGGAAGGGGATAGTAGCAGTTGAGTATGTTAAGGGGACACTTAGGAAGGGGACACTGCCTGGAGGCATCAACTCTGTGAGCCTCCCTGTCTTTTTTTTTAATGTTACCTTTGTTAATCTAATACTTAAGTATTTGTATGTTGGGAGGAGTGTGTGTGTGTGTGTGTGTGTGTGTGTGTGTGTGTGTGTAGGTCAGAGGACAACTTTCAGGAATTGGGTTTTTCCTCCCTCAACTTGGGTCCCAGGATCAAACTCAGATTGTGAGACTTGAAGGCAAGTGCCTTCCTTTCTCTACTGAGCGATCTTGATGGTCCTAGATTCCCCATCGTGACAGCTGAAACAGGCCTGTTCAAAAGGGCTGGGACAGGCAGGGCCTCTACTGCCTTCATTCCCAGGTCCTGCAGCAGCAGTAATAAGGGACACTGAAGCCAGGCTAGTAGCAGGTGACAGGGCAGCCAGTGGCACAGACCATTCGCAGCAGGAAGGACAATACGTGCTAAGAGGGGACAATGACATGCAAGGGAGTCACAAGGCTCAGTGGGACTGGATGGAGTGGAGGCTTATGGGAACAAGAGGGGCTCTGTTTGGGAAGGTAGAGATGCATCTCCTGGGAGACCTATGGACATTCAATGGGGAGACTAGGGCCCAGAAAGAGGTGTCTGTGTCTGTCTCAGAGTACACTAGAGTGGCAGCCAGATGGGAAGGGTATAGCCTTTCCTCCTCACTTTGAATTGTT
>JADRCD010161031.1:0-10648 GCA_019843815.1 Montemys delectorum
CTTGAAACAAGTTATAGTCATTTGAGATCTTGAACTGAGAAAGTGCTTTCATAATATCAGTCTGCAGGAAACATGTGAGATATTTTTCAATTAGTGACTGATGTGTGAGGGCCCAGACAACTTGAAATTGTAGTCTTGGGCTCTATGACAAAGCGGGATGAACAAGGCACTAATTTTTTCATAGCATTTGTATCAATTCCTGCCTTCAATTCCTTGCTCTATTTGAGTTCCTATCCTTAACTCAATCAATAACAGTTATGTGGAAGCAAAAGTCAAATAAACTTTCTCCTTCCAAAGTTGTTATGGTCATGGTTTTTTTAATCATAGGGATAGAATCACTAATTAAAATATAGATGCATTTCAGAAAGATCATAATGTAATTTTTTGGAGACACAGCAGTGATTCTTTCCCAGGATAACACAGTAAATAACTGGACAGCCATCTGAAACAAAAGGTTTAACAGAGATTCATCTTCTAAAATTCCATTTTTGTTAGTTTCTCCATAAATCAACAAATAATGAGTTTCAAAAATATATGTGGAGATGAGTAATATAAAAACAATCTAGGCATTAACTTTCTGTTCTTTTTACAAAATTCAGTGGTTGAAGACAGTACAATATACCCTATAGGGTGATGCACAAATCTGACCATGAGTGAAACACTCAGTTACTATTTCAGTGTAAATAACTGTCTCCCTCTCAGGGTCTGCACAAGTAATTTCCAGGCATTCAGACAAGATGAACAGCTTTATAGGTCTTACTGTTTCTATTCTCTGGGATGCATCTGCATGTTGTCTATCAAGAAAAAAAAATCATGCATAAAGGCTAGAAAAAGTAGAGCAGAGACTTGGGCATAGGCTTTCAGCCTTTTTCAAATTGAAATTCATATAAATCCTGAAGACAAGACCTGTGCATACTACTGAAAAGCATGACTTGTGCTGTTATCAAAGAAACACTATAGTCTCTCAAAACAAGGGTAAATCTTAGGTTACGGGAAATTTACATACTCTACAGACATGAAATTATTGACAATTCATTTACCCAAGAAATGAAAATATGGGCCAAAGACTGACAAATTTTATAGCACAATCTGTGGTGTGACACATACTGAAGTGATGTGTGTAAAAAAGTATAAACTTGTTATCTTAGCATGCACCTTCTCGTACCACAGGTTAGACTCTACAATCGAATGGTTTTCTCTTTGTGTGCATGTGCATATGCTGTTTGTACTTGTGTTTGTCAGTGTTTCAGCATAGGTGCACATGTATGTATATGGATATAGAGTTCCCTGACAACTGACAATGTTGGCTTTTCAGCCTTTTATAGACCCAGACTTTCAGAGACCTGGGATAGCAGTGTAGAGTGTCTAGCCAGTGAGCCCCAGGGTCCCAGCATCCTCCATTCCAAGCCTCCCTGCAGTGGTCTAATGAGCATGGGCTACTTACATGTGTCCTGCAGATGGGAACCAGGTCCTCAAGCTTTTGCCATGAGTACTTTAGTGAACTCTGTCATCTTCTTTTCAAACTCTATCTTAGGTAAGCAGAAAAGAATACTCTGTGTTCTTGGTGTGGAGAATTTTTGTTGTTGTTTTTAGTTTTTGTTTGTTTTGGAGGGACAGAACATCAAGCTGGGTGGGTAGAGAGGGGAGAAGATCTGGAAGGACTTGTGGAAGGAGAAAAACATAATCAAAACTCACGTAAATCTAAAATTTGTTGTAATTAATATATTTTTTAAATTTTAGAAACAATCTACTCATTACATCAACATTATTAGAAAAGTGGTTATCTATTCAGGTTCTAAAACATAAGCATATGCAAATTATTATATATACAGTCAAGTGTGAGTTTATTAAGACTCATGTCTTGAAATAAGTAGTGTTTTAGTAACATTATTTATTACTAATGTTGTTAAAGTTAAGCAACATTTACAAATAAATTTACACAATTTTATAAAAGTATATGAAACTATAAAAACATTTATAAGTAACATGGAGAATCAATATTATAAATAAAATAATATTATAGAAAATAATCATAAATGCTCCAATATATCAAAATATACAGATGCACCAAAGATAGAGTCAGCAGGCGTATTTTGACAAATGTCTTTCTTGTCAAATTATTTTAAATAGTTAATCAGTTGAAAATTAAGAGAACATTGAATTTATATGATATACCTCATTACTATTTTAGCACGGTCTTTTTTATAGCATCAAAGAGTCTGTGGCTCTAGAACTTTGTATATATTTGTATCACAAAGTCTTACTAATGTTTATTTATCAAAAGTCATACTGTGAGACGTGTAATAGTGCCAGTCTTCATGGATGTGAAAGACACTGTAAAGAAAACATGAGCAGAAAAATGTTGGTAAAAGAAGATTTTTTTTTTCCAGTCCATTGGTATAAGGAATGTTATTTAACTATTCTATGGAAATTCACATTGTTTTCTTCACTACTGTTTTCTTCACTACTGCTATAGAATGTTATCTATAATTTTGTCATCTTGATTGATGAAATTTCATATAAAATATTGCCCTGTATCTTATTGAGCAGGAGCATATTTTATCATATTCACTATCCCATTGGTTTTCTTTCCTGGCCATCGTCTATTTGGTACCTTGATCATTTTATCCTTTAATTTCAAGGATACTAAGAATATTATACATTTTAGCAGCACTTGCTGAAATTATTTTTAAATGTTGTATATTAAAGAAATATGTGGGAGAGTATAGTTATATACTTGTCATTTCATAAAAATAAAATAAAATAACAGTTATAAAATCGAGCCAGATGAATTTAAGTGGACCTTACATAAAAAGCTTTACTCTGATTATATACACACACACACGAATTCTATTTCTCACATCTATGTTTTAACAAAATGACGATAAATTCTTGTCCCTGATGAGGGATTTTGAAATGAAAATCTCAATCTTCACCATGAAAATTCTCTTACATAGCATATCCTTTACTTGTTTTGAATATGATTCAGTGTGCACTGTGGAATTCTGTAGACACTTTATGTCAAGAATATATTTAGATTTTAGAGCTCACTGATATTTCTGCTGTATAACTCAATATTTAATTATATGATAGTAAAAAGAGTCCCATTACTCCATCAATGCTTCAAAAGCAGAATTAAAAGTGATCTTTGTGTTCTGTCAGAGGATTAAATAATGGTATTAGCACTCGGACTACATTTATCTGGCCTCAGAGGCTTGAGCAACTGTCCAGTGTAGAAAGAATGAAATTATGCTCCAAACCTGTCTTTTCACCATTGCTAGACTGGCAGTGGAGAGAGTAAGAAGATAAAAGTGCATGATGTAATGTGATGTTAAAGTGTCAAGGAAGCACACAGCACAGCTGGACACCAGCTGCATATCTTATGCAGATATGTGTCAACATCCTCTAACAGTGGATCGACTTGAAAAAACTATGTGATGTCTCCATGATACATTAGGAAAGCCAACTAGAACTTTAATTGCTTTATACAACTCAACTGTGGCATCTTTCATATATCATATGATGGTAGATGAGTGAAGATGATGCATTCAGTGGCTGCAGGATTCTTTGAGAGGGCAAAGGTCAGTGATCAGTAATGTCTACGCTATCTCCCTTTGCACAGTAAAAGCAAACTGTTTCAATTCTCATTTCCCTTGTTTTAATCTGAGTGAAAAATGGAATGTTCCATTCCATTTTGAAATCCAAAACAGTGTTTTGTCACTCTATCAAAATAAAGTGATAGTGACAACTATAAAACTAAGTAGCTCAATTTGAGTAGACCTTTTATAAAAGGCATTGCTCTCTCTTTATACACAAAGAAATCTATTTCTTGCAATAGCCTTTTAATGAAAGGTCGTTAAACACTTGTCTCTGGAGGTAGGCAGTGGGGCCTATAATCCCAGCACTTGGGAGGCAGAGGCAGGCAGATTTCTGAATTCGAGGCCAGCCTGGTCTACAGAGTGAATTCTAGGACAGCCAGGGCTACACAGAGAAACCTTGTCTCGAAAAACCAAACCAACCAACCAAACAAACAAACAAAAAGCCCAAAACACTTGTCTCTGATAAAGGTTTGTCAGGTAAACATCTTAAACCTCAACATGAAAGTTTTCTTAGACACATGCTTTACTTGATTAAAATATGGGTCCATGTACACTATCAAATTTATAGATACTGTGTGAATATTATACTTTAATTCCTTTTTTTTTCCAGTGGCAGGGGGAGATCATACTTGGTCCTACCCTAGGAGTCTGGATTATGCAGTTTTCTATTTCAGGCAATCTAAACCATATAGGTCAAGGTTTACCTATCCTGGTATACCTCAAGTTAAACATGATATTTGTTGGCAACACGCTTAAATTCTGCACCGCCATTGCCACAGAATATCTGTCAGACAGGACAGATTGTAGGTGGAAGATTTCCTGGCTGTGATTGTGTCCAGATTTCTCTTGTGGTAGCCTGCAGAATACCTCCCACAACAAAAAGACTAGAATATAAAGATGAAGTTTCCATGTGGGCACCAACTCAGTCTCTCTCCATTCAGTGAGCTGTGTGATATTGTCTTCAGAAATGGGGCTCTGCTGTTGGTCTCACTTTTTTTGTTTGTTTTGTTTTTTGTTTTTGTTTGTCTGTTTGTTTGTTTTGACATTGGCTTGTCTTTTTTTAATCTTTTTTTTTTTAACACTCCAGATTTTATCCCCATTTCTGTCCACCCTCTGACTGTTCCACACCCTATACCTCCTCCCTCTGCCCCCCAACTCCTCAAGGATGTCCCCACACCCTGAAGCTTCTAGTCTCTTGACCATTAGGTGTATCTTCTCTGACTGAGCCCAGACCTGGCAGTCCTCTGGTGTATGTGTGTTGGGGGGGCCTCATATCAGCTGGTGTATGCTGGTTGGTGGTCCAGCGTCTGAGAGATCTCCTCATTCCAGATCAATTGAGACGGCTTCTCCTCCTACAGGGTCTCCTTCCTCCTTAGCTTTTTCCAGACTCTCGCTAATTCAGCCATAGGTATCATCAGCTTCTGTCCACTGAATGGGTGTGAATATCTGCATCTGACTCTTTCAGCTGTTTGTTGGGTCTTTCGGAGGGCAGTCATGATAGGCCCCTTTTTGTGAGCACTCTATAACCTTGCTAGTAGTGTCAGTCCTTGCTACCTCCCCACGAACTGGATCCTACCTTGGGCTTGTCACTGGACCTCCTTTTCCTCAGGCTCTTCTCCATTTTTGTCCCTGCAGTTCTTTCAGACAGGAACAATTGTGGGTAAGAGTTTTTGGCTGTGGGATGACAACTTCATCTGTCACTTGATGCCCTGACTTTCTGCTGGAGGTAGGCTCTAAAATTTCCCTCTCCCCACAATAGGGTATTTTATCTAAGGTCCCTCCCTTTGAGTTCTGAGAGTCTTTCACCTCCCAGGTCTCTTGTGCTTTCTGGAGGGTACACCCACCTCCTACCTCCCTAGGTTGCTTATTTCCATTCGTTTTCTCTCCTAACATCATCTGACATTGTTTGTGGATCTCCATAGTCAAAAACTCAACCAAACTCAGTTGAGTTCCACCTCTGGAACGATTGCCTGCTGTGAAAAGATAGCCAGTTCAATGGTATGCTCCATTACCAGGAAGATCTATTAAGATTACCCTCATAGATTCTAGGAAGTTTCAATTGAATTAAGTTTCCACACTGCTACACATATGCTCTGCAATTCCAAGAAGGGTTTCCCCATACCCTTCTTCCATTCCTTCCTACCTTACTCCCAACCCCTACCCACCCATGAGATTTCCTATACTATACTTTTTAATTTTACTTTCTGATAGAAAATATTTAAATGTTTTGTAGTAAAGTAGGTATTATTGTCTACAATTATATGCTTTTCATTTTATTAAACTAAGTTTAATAAAGTTAAGCTGTATAGTTTATTACCTATGCAGCTAAGCTTCATGAATTTATGTGGATCTTACATAAATTCTTTCAGAAAAATTTTATTCATTAACATTTAACTCTGTGAATTTTATAAAATTTATTTGGGACTAGAAAGATGGCTCATTTGGCAAGAGTTTTTGGTTTGTTTGTTTGTTTGTTTGTTTTGTCCTATTCTCATTTGCTTATTTTAATTTTACTTTATTATTATTATAAATTATTCAATTGTATATATTTGGGTGAAGTGGAAGTTCTGGCTATGTCAGGTGATATAGACTCACATGGTGAGGATGCCTCACTTGGTGTTTTGTTGAGGCAAGACCCATGGGAAGACACATGATGTTTGGAAATAATATAAATAAGGACTCAATGGACAAGGAAGGTGTGATTGCATAGCTAGATTTGCACTGCTTCACTGTCTTATATCTTCTTCCGTGCTGATTTTCACTACACTGAGATAGGGATGACAGACAACTTCACCTGGCTTCCCCACTGGTCCTGGTGCTCCCTCTGACTTGGGCTGATTCAGTGGAGGCTTGGAGGTTTCTGCGAGATGATGCCACTGTTGCTGATTCATGTCTGGTATCTTGACAGATTAGGAACTAATCATATCAAGGAGCTACTTCTAAAACATCTGCATCCCCTTGTCCTAATTACCATCTTTTTTCCCCCTATTTTTGGGTTTTAAAATCTAAACCTACTTTTGTATTCCTGGTTCCAGGGAAGCCCAAACAGAGCATCTTATTCCCTGAAACTGGATAGTTTTAGACCACCACCTGGGTGCTAGGATTGAACCCAAGTCCATTAAAAGAGCAGCCAGTGCTCTTAACTATCTCTCCAATTGTATTACTGTTGCTGCTGCTTCTGCTAATATTACTATTACTACTACTACTACTACTACTACTACTACTACTACTACTACTTATTATTATTATTATTATTATTAGTAGTAGTAGTAGTAGTAGTAGTAGTAGTAGTAGTAGTAATATTTAGATGACTATTTTCTAATTTGAGAGAACAAGAAAGGGTATAAATTTCAGCTCATAGGAAATAGGGAAAATCTGGGAGGAGTCGGAGAAATCGAAACCACAATCACAGTATATTGGAGAATAAGTGTAATTCCCATTTAAGAATTCAAAGGAAAAAATGCTTGTGGGTCCATGCAGGAGTTTAGTTCCACTTTCGTTGGCTAACAAGTGCCAGTATTTCCAGTTCTAGGGTATCTAATGCTCTTGTCTTTCCACAGCCAGATCTCTGCCTCTACTCCTCCCCAACTATGTTAATAAAACAAAGCTTAAAAAAATATAAAATGTTGAAGTTGGATCTAATTTGACTTATGTCTAACCATAGAATGTTTGTTGTAACAGTATCAATAGGAAATTCAAAGAAATACTGCTATTCTGAATGGGCTAAGATAAAATCTGAATGTAGTTTTGATTAACACCTTTCTGATCTGGATGTCATAGATTCTAATTATGCACTTATTGATCATTTGTACTTCAACTATTGAGATGAGATCCCTGTCTATTCATTAAGTTCCTTATTGATTATATTCTTTTGTTTGAATTCTTGTTAATTAGTTTTTAATTACTTTTAATATTTTATATATAATTGTTTATCACATGCAATAATATTTAATGAATATTATATTTAATTTCATAAAATTTATACAAATCAAATACTACAATTAAAATATGAAGAGCTGGATAGAGTGGAGGATGAAAGACATTTATAAATGTTTTAAACAAGCAAAATTAATGCTAAAGGCTAAAATGGAAAATTAATTAATCACTGATATGTTAATACCAAATTAATACCAATAATTTGGTATGGGAAACTATGTCTCAATGATTCAAATCAACATATTTGACATGACCTTCACTGAGTTATTTACTTTAATATGAAATTAAAAAAAGATAGTAGAATAAGTAGGATAAGTTGATATCAATTAAACATTTAATATCCAGAAATAATGAAGATTTAAAATCTTGGATGAAAGTATTAAAATTTTCTGCAGACTAGTTTTCAGGACCAACTTATTTGGACAGACTGAGGAATGAAATAGACATTTAAGACTACAATGGACCATAGTACTTGGAGAAGTATTAAGGAAATGTTAGGGGGGAAATTAGAGTAGCAAATGATACCTGATACATATTAATCATACAATGAATAGTAAATAAAATTTAAAACAGAAATATATGAGAAAGGAAGCTCAAAACTTTATCATTTTTCTGAGAGGTGTGTATATAATTTTAGATTTAAAATAGATACTCAAATATAAGGTAGTTTAATCAATTAATTGATGTAAAATCTTATTTATATCTTGCTTTGCTCAGATTAGACACCTGTATATATTCCTGAATGTTAATACATTCAAATGAATGCATTTATAACTTTGATGTTTATGAAGTTTCAAGTTAAATATGTGGCACAAAGTAAATGTCTGAGAACATAATTACAGAGAGCATCGGTTTTGAGTTTGCTATTAATGAAAACATATCCAGAACCTCTGGGTACATTTCATGGTAAATATATAATGGCATTCTATACACTTAAGATCATAAAAATATAAAGTTAGAATTTCATCACACTAAGTATGAACATAAAAAATACATCTGAAAGTGCTAAATGAGAAAATTATAATTAAAATTAAAACTGAAGAATTGAAAAATTAAACCTCCATGAAGAAGCCCAATAAGTCTGACTAGGAGTGATATAGCTGGATCTTGAATAGCCTGAGATGGCATCTGTGGTCTTTTAGAGACTGAAAAACAACTTCTTGCCTTAACAGTATCTGTTGAGAAGTCTGGTGTAATTCTAATAGGTGTGCCTTTATATGTTACTTGGCCTTTTTCCTCTGTAGCTTTTAGTATTTTTTCCTTGTTTTGTACATTTATTATTTTCATTATTATGTGATAAGGTGACTTTTCTGTTCCAATCTACTTGGTGTTTTATATGCTTCCTGTTTGTTCATCATCATCTCTTACATATATATACAAATATGTATGCACGTAAATGTAAACCCACATGCAAAAACAGGCACAATATTCTACACTTTGTGACTATTGTCACACTTATACATGAGTAAGTACAATAAGTGTCTTTCTGGCTTTGTGTTACCTCACTCAGGGTGATTCTCTGATTTCCATCCCTTTGCCTGCCATGACATCTTCATGCCATCATGACATCTTCATTTTTAGTAGCTGAATAGTATTCCATTTTGTAGATGTATACTGCATTTTCTTTATTCACTCTTCAGTTGAGGGACATCTAGATTGTGTCTAGTTTTTGGCTATTAAAAATAAAGCTGCTATGAACATAGTTGTGCAAGTGTTGCCCTGTAGTATAGCTGAGCATCTTTCGGGTATATGACCAGGAGTGATATAGTTAGATCTTGAGGTAGAGCTATTCCCAGTTTCCTGAGAACGGGAGAAATTGATTTGCAAAGTGGTTATATAACTCACCAGGAGCCATGGACACCAGGTCCACTAGCAAGCCTAGGCTTTAACTTGCAAAGTTTTGGAGCAGGCCACACATCTATGTGGCAGAAATATGAACTCTAAAGATGTCAACAGCAATACTGTTCTCTTCATCCAGTCCCCAAAATGGAGGAGACAGTACATCTCAGATGACCTTGGATTACTGTAGACCCTAAGAAATGGTAGGAGGGTTACTGTCTCCAGAGCTCCATTAATAAACAAGCGTCAATAAAATATTGTTTCAAAAACAAAAACAAAAACACAAAACCAAAAAACCCTCACACTAGCTATGGCAGAGTATTCCTCTTGCTTCACATCTGTCAGAATGTGCTATCACTTGAGTTTTTGAACTTAGTCATTATAACTGGTCTAAGATTGAATCTCAGAGTTATTTTGATTTGCATTCCCCTGATGACTAGGGACTTTGAACATGTCTTTAAGTCTTTCAAGTCATTGCTCTGTTGAGAATTCTGTTTAGCTCTACACCCCATTTTAGTTAGGTTATTTGGTTTGTTGATGTCTAGCTTCTTGTGTTCCTGGTAAAATTTGGATATTATCCCTCTGTCAGATATGAAGATCCTTTACCTGTCTTTAGGCAGCCATTTTTTTCCTTCTAACAGTTTTCTTTGCCTTACAGAAGCTTTTCATTTTTAACAGGTCACATTTATCAATTTTTGATCTTAGAACCTAAGCCATTAGTGTTCTGTTCAGGAACTTATCTCCTATATCAATAAACACAAAGCTATTTCTCACTTTCTGTTATATTAGATTCAGTATATCCAGTTTTATTTGAGATTTTTGATCTACTTAGACTAGAGTTTTGTGCAGAATGATAAATATGAATCTATTTGCATTCATCTACATGTGTGAATCTTTCCCAGGAAAGGAATGGGGATATGAATGAGGTGGAAGGGAAAGGAGGCATAGGAGAGTCCTGGGAGTGAGAATGGAAATCAGGGTGGGGGACATCTCTGATGACCAGCTAGAGTATTGAGATGGGAGAGGATACAGGAAGTGTCCGGTGGTGATCCTATCTTAGTCATCTACCAGAGGGGAATATAGAGACTGAAATGGCCACCTCCTGTAGCTAGGCAGGATTTCCAGAGGAGGGAGGAAGACATTAATCCACCCACCAAACCTCCAAACTAAAATTTATCTTTCTACAAGATGTGCCGAGATAGAAATAAAGCACAGACTGAGGGAACAACCAGCTAAGATTGCCCCAACTTGAGACCAGTTCCATGTGAGATGAG
>JADRCD010161032.1:0-13674 GCA_019843815.1 Montemys delectorum
TCCACCTATCCATCCATCCATCTGTCCAAAACTCTTTCAGGAAGTTGTACGTGGGAAAGACAATTGCCTTCTCTCCTTTATAAAGAAAGATAATTATTTCTCTTGGTCCCTCACCATGTTGTGCCTGCACACCTGAACAGGAAGCTTTCATAGGTTGAAAGTGTGTTACTGCAGTGGTACTGATTATGGAGGAGAAGCTGTGAAGTATGTAACAGACATACTGTTACTGTAAAAACAGTAAGTACAACTATGGTCAATTCATAACAATCGACAAACAAATAATTAAACTTAACTCTGACTTCCTTGTTTATGTCCTTGATCCCTTCACTCAATTTATGAGTGATATCAAGCTGACTATCTACTTGGGATTATTATGGACCATCTGAAAATGCCCTGTCCATCAGTGTCTGCCTTTTGTCACTACCCTCAACTCCTACACACCATTTTTACTGGAACTCAGGTAGTTGAGTCCCACAGCTTTCTAGGTAACTTTAATTTTTTTTATATAAATTATGGAAAGAGTTTGTCAATTTCCTCAAAACAGCCTGCTGTTTTTTATTCAGATTGTGTTAAATCTGCAGATAACATGGGGAAAATGGACCACAAAATTGAGTCTTTCAAATATGGTGTATCTCTCAATTTATTTGTTTTCAAATTTCTCAGCACTGCTTCAAGTCTGCATTGAATATTTATTTATATGTTTCTGTGAAGATTGTTTGATTTGTTTCTTAGTCCGTGATTTTCTTGGGCTATTGCAAATAATAGATTCTTCTGTGTTCTGTGATCATAGGAAGAGGTTTAATGCTTTACTATTAAGAATGACATTAGATGTATGTATGTATCTCCCAGATGTATTTAAATGGATTGAAAAAGTGCTTCCCTATTCCTAGTTTGTTTTAAGTTGTTATAATAAGTGGATATCGAACTGGACCAAATGTTTTCATTCTGTGTCTACTCAGATACACATTATCTTTCTCATTTGTAAATATGCATTATTAAGTTTTCTCTCATGTTAACAGATAAACCCTGCTTGGCCAGGGACTTAGGTTTTATTTATTTTTTGTAATATTTGCTAATGTTCTTATTGAGAATTTTTGTTTTTATGTCATGAGCCACATGAAAATCTAAGTTCCTGTCTTCAGAATATTTTTGTTAAATTTTACAATTATGTTTATGTGAAATCTATTTCTCCCTCTCTTTTTGGTTAGAAGTATCTATAGGTTCATTCTTTAAATCTATGAATTTATTCCTTGTGAATATTTTTATTAGAAGTGTTAACTATTTAAAATTACTTAAACTATTTATTTTTCCACTTTATACTTATATGAGACTTGTACATTTTATTTGTTGCTGAATTATTGACATAAAATTTGCCAAGTATTTGATTATTTTCTTTATTTTTGTAGACTTTATAAGTCATTTGTTGATAGTGACAATTTGTGAGTTTTCACCCAAAAACCTTACAAAGAATTTATCAACTATTAATCTGTCATGCATATGAGCTACTTAACATCTTGACTTTCACTATTTGTCTTTCTAGAGCTTTATATGAAAGGAATGATGTAATGTGTATAGTTTTACTCAGTCTTTCAAATACCATAGTGATTATTATCTTATTGCTAGTTGTCATGCCTATCCCTCCTCCTTGCTCAATCATGTTCTAATGGATGCATGTGTGAAGGTGAAGCATGTTAGGTTGTTCCCAGTTTGGACTCTTAAGGATATAGCCACTGATATAGCAACTGATATAGCCACTGGCAAGATGTTGTTTACTGCTTGTTTTAATCACCTTCAGTTCATATCAAAGAATAGAGCTTCTGAGTTTTATAGTATGTATAACTTTTTAATGAATGAATAAATTATTTCCCTAAGCAGTTATAATATATATAGTCTCCTATGAAATGTTTAACTATTGTTGAAACTATAGAACTGTTTTTAAGATGATAGAATTGTTCACCATCCTATTACAGGTAATCAATGTTCTACTTCCTTCAAATACTCAGAAAATGTGGTATAATTTACTTTTCAATCTAAGCTTTATAAGCATAGTATATAGACATCTAATTCTCAAGCTCATATTTCTTAAGGGCAACTCATGCTATGTTTATCTCTGCCATTCACTGACCTGCATCAGGAGGATCTGTTCAATCTTCCATTGCTTAATGTCTCCTAATCCTCGAATCGTTAAGAGTTCTTAATGTGTCCTACATGTTATTCTTGTTTTATAAAATCTACTAGAAATATTTTTCCAAGATTGACATTTGCCTTTTAGTTTTAATAAAAATAATTTCAAGAATATTCGAATTTTTACTGAGTTGCGATTATTGAAATTTTCATTAAAAGCTCATGTTTTAGTTTTATATGTGAAACATATGCTGATGATGGGATCATGAATATCATGAAGGTTTCTCTTTATTTTTCTAGAAGATTGATATTTTGAGTTTTTACACTCAATTTGTGAGCTATTTAGACTCCTTATTGCACAGAATAGTAGACACGACACGACTGAAGCTCATTTGTATTTGGCTGTTCAATCATTTGAGTGCCATGTTTCCAGGAGATTATCTTTTTTTCCATTGTTTTGGCAGCTTTGTTGAAAACTAGCTGATTGAATGTGCATGTGTATATTTACTTAATTGCTTATTCCATCGATGAATGTTTCTGCCAAACCAAATTCAATTATTCTAGCTTTCATTAACATTAAAATTAAGTTTTTCTAAATTACTTTAAAAGCTATTTTGGTCCTATTAAAAGTTATTCTGCTAATTTGGATTTATTACATTTCTATACAATTTAGACATTATTTTTATTTGTTTTAATTTCTAAAGGAAAAAAAGCATACTACCAATTCTGATTAGGATTTCATTGACCTTAGAAATATACCTGGGAGGCACGGAATTCTTCAACATGCTGACCCTTCTGATCAGTGAAGATGCAGTATCAATTTATTCAGTAAGCATTGCTGGAGAAATCTTAGAACTGAAATAAATAGTTATTCACAGAGATTACTAGTAGAGCTACATGGAGACATACCTCTGCTAATATCAGATACCTTTCTCCTCCTGAAATATACCTGATTTACAATCTTCTTTTTGTAAGTAAGTATTTTCTTTATTTACATTTCAAAAGTTATCCTCTTTCCCCCTCCAAAAATCCCCTATTGCCTGCCCCTCCCCATGCTCACCAACTCACCTACTCCCACTTCCTGGTCTTGGTATTCCCCTACACTGAGGCATCAAGCCTTCACAGGACCAAGTGCCTCTCATCCCATTGAAGACTGACAAGGCCATCTTCAACTACATATGTGTCTGGAGCCATGGGTCCCTCCATGTGTACTCTTTGATTGGTAGTTTAGTCCCTGGGAGCTCTGGGGGTACTGGTTGGTTCATATTGTTGTTCCTCCTATTGGCCTGCAAACCCCTTCAGCTCCTTGGGTCCTTTCTCTAGCTCCTCCATTGGGGACCTGTCCTCAGTCCAATGGTTGGCTGAGAGAATCCACCTCTGTATTTGTCAGGCACTGGCAGAGCCTCTCAGGAGACAGCTATATCAGGCTCCTATCAGCAAGCATTTGTTGGCATCCACAATAGTGTCTGGGTTTGGTGACTGTATATGGGATGGTTGGGCAGTCTCTGGATGGCCTTTCCTTCAGTCTCTGGTCCACACTTTGTCTCTGTATTTCCTCCCATGAGTATTTTATTCCCTCTTCTAAGAAGGACCAAAGTATCCACACGTTGGTCTTCCTTCTTCTTGAGCTTCATGTGGTCTGTGAATTGTAGCTTGGGTATTCCAAGCTTCTGGGCTAATATCCACTTAACAGTGAGTGCATACCATGTGTGTTCTTTTGTAATTGGGTTACCCCACTCAGGATGATATCTTCTAGTTCCATCCATTTCCCTAAGAATTTCATAAATTCATTGTTTTTAATAGCTGAGAAGTACTCCACTGTGTAAATAACTACAAATAATATAAAATACCTTGGTGTGACTCTAACTAAGCAAGTGAAAGATCTGTATGACAAGAACTTCAAATCTTTATCAGCCCTACATTCAATAGAGGGCTAATATCCAATATATACAAAGAACTCAACAAGTTAGAATCCAGAGAACCAAAAAGGGTTTTAAAAATGGGGTGCAGAACTGATATTCAATCTTAAAAATATAGCCCATGTGGAATTTCTTTTCTGTGCTTTCCTACTACTATCATCATTACCTTCACTTTCTTTTTGGTTGTGTATTTTTAAATGATTTGACAAATTGAAATGGTGTGGCATAAAAAACAAACAAACATATAGGTCAAAGAAATACAGTACAGAGTCAAAAATAACACCATATACTCTAGTCAAACTGAACTGAATACCTAGGTATATTTAAGATGCAAAACCAAATAGACATGCACATACACACACACACACACACACACACACACACACACACACACACACACAAAATACTTTAAGATGTTAGCATCAGTAGTAATTCTGGGAATAAGAAACCAAACGTGGGGGTAGGACCTGGAGAGATGGCTCAGTAGTCAAAAGGTTTGTTCTTATAGAGGACCAGAGTTTGCATTTTAGCACTCACACAATCACATGTACCTCCATTTCTAGGGGACCTGACATCATCTTCTGGCCTCTCCAGGCATCTGCACATAAGAGGCATGCACCCACATAGACATACAAACTACATTTAAATAAAAAATAAAATAAATCACTGTCCTACTGTTGGATATCTATATGGAGAAAAAGACATCAACATAACAGAGACAAGTATATTCCTGCATTAATCCATTAGGTAGTTACAACTAAAGTGTGGAACCATCCTGATGTCTACAATGATCAAATGAGGAAAACCATGAACACAGTATGGAATAGCATTCATTCATCAAAGTATGGAATCTTGTTATTTATGGGGGACATTATATAGCATAAATATGTTGGATGCACAAAAGAAACTACTGCATGGTCTCTCTCATTACTGGGTGATTAAAAAGTAAACTGAATTTACAGAGATGATCAACAGAAATGGGGAAGGATTGCAGAGAGTGGAAACAGGAGGAAGTCAGACAGCAGGTACCCAGACATGGCCAGATAGAAGTAGTAAATATAGTGCATTATGGCATTTAACTTATGTTTTGAAACTAAAAGAATAAAGTTTCAGGGATTCAAATACCAAGGAATGATGAGGGTAGAGAAATATCAATTATCCTGACTTGGTTAGTGTACATTGTATGTCTTAAAGTAGCACCTGGCATCTCATACACATGCACAATCATGCATTAGTGAAATGGGTCTTTAAAAATTAAAAGAGGCCTGAGGATAAAGTGGTTCAGAAAGTGCTTGTCCCTGAGACTGACGACCTGAATTCTATCTCTGGGATCCACATGATTGAAGGAGAGAACTGACTGAAGAAAGTTGATCCCTGATCTCCACACATGTATAGTGGCACACCTCTCCAACAATAAAAAAGATAAGTGCTAAAAAAGAATTAGGTTCAAAGGAATTAAAACACTAAATATATGGTTAGAATATTATTTTTCATATATTTTATGTCTATTCCAAAGAACTAAGTTGAAACTCATAAATATTCAAAATTGAAATTAGTAATTTGTCATGTGACCAAGAATTTCATTAATAGCATGAAAGATAGTACTAGACCCTTTCTGGAGTGAAACATACAATGCAAACCCAAGTAGCTGAGCTACATCCTGAGAGAGATACATGTGTGTTCACATCAGCTCACTTTCAATAGAGTTATGCAATTTAAATGGCTTTAATATGCATCACTTAAATCCCCTCTTTCCCTCTCATAGCAATTTCATTTTTAATGTTTTGTATTCCAATTTTTTCTTTTAATCTTGCTTTTCTTTCTCCATATGCAAGCTTATCTCAAATGGGAGAGCTATTACCGAGCAGTCAGGTAGTTCCCTAATTGAAACACTTATGGGGCACACTGGGAAACTGTAGAGGCCTTTAAGAAGCAGGGAAGCTTTAATGGGTTCTTGTGTGTTCACGGTGTAACCTAATTCAGGGCTCTCTTGGCAATGCCGGAGGACGTTGCTAATTTATGGCTGTGATGAGCAATAAAGTAATAACGGTAATCGAAAGGTATGATATTCCTCGTTTAGGGGCATTTATGGTTATGTATTAAAACTGTAAATACTTCAAAAGGCTGCAAGGCTGATCTATAGAAAATTAAAGATAAGATCTCACTGCTTTCTAAAAGTGCTTTTCTAACAGAAATCTGAGCTTGACTTTATGGTTTATAAATATAAACAAAGGAAAGTGGAATGTTCAGTGTCTAACCTTCTAAAGGGGCCACTTAAGAACTACAAGTGCTCCAATCCATAAGGTCTGGGAAGTTCTTTCCTTTGTACATTTTAGTTTTTGGTTTTCTTTTCCTTCCTCCTCTGTAACCATTGTTCTTCCTTCTAATGTCCTTGACAGCCATCTACTTCCCTTCCCTTCTTCCATTTACGTCTTCCTTCCTCCTATACCCCTTCAGAGGCAAAGAGAAAACGGTCCTTAGCACCAGGGCAATCTCTTGGACCCTGGGCTTATTATATTGTATGTCCTCTTGAAGAGATGTGGAAAACAACGTCTTCTCACCCTAGTCTAGCTTAGTGAGCTGGCCAGTTTATCAGAGTTACCTACACTTTCCACCATTATCTACTGCCACACCCTACTTCCCTCAATCCTTTCATTTTTAGTTTTGAACCCACTGTTGCTTTTAGCAAACCACTTCCAACTCTTCTTCTCTACAGGGGGAAGGAGATCCCTGCTTCCCTACTCAAGTGCAGCTACTGACTAATCTTCACAAAAATTGCCCTGTCTCTTCCTGGGAAAACAGCTGCCAAGCAAGACTCTGCTGACTTCTTTTATCCCTCTAGCACAATTGTCATCATCTTTTGAAACAGAGAGCTTCTCTCTCAGCTTGGAACTCTAAATAACAGCCATAGGCTAAGACTCTGGGCAGACCTGTGCAGATGAGAGTATGCAGAAAGAGATTGGCTTTCACTACTTTAAGCCATGGGGATGCTTTTCATAACCTACCTCATCTCAGCTGTTAAAGGTCCTGATCCCGTCTCTTGAGTTCCAAATCTTCATATTACATAAAAGCCTAAAATTTCCATGACCTCCCCAAAATATTTCTATTTGGTGACAAATGTGTAGTTTCAACATTACATCCTAAGCCAACTACCAGCCTCTGTGAATCTACTCTCATCAGTAGTGTGTTTGTTACAACCATTTACAAACCAATCAGAAAACAGAAGTGTCTCAGCAGTCCATTAGGTTTTGTACTTGCCCGCGTCTCCTCAATCCTGCCACACCCAGACTCTGCCCTCCCTGAACATTGTTGTCTCTGTAGTATAGACCCTCATCACCTCTAGATGGACAATCCCATTTGTCTTGTGTCAGCCTTGTAGGCAGGCTGCATTTCCCAGTTCACCCTCCAGCACCATAAACCAAACTTCCTGTAATCAAATCTGCCTTTTCTATTCCTGGTGCTTCTGCACAACTTTTAGATGAGGTATAGTCTGCCCAGCATGAATCCTCAAGCATATTAAGGAACACTAGAAAAAAAAAACCGGAGTCCAGTAGAGAAGAAGCAAAGAGTAAAACAAGGGAAGTGCATGCAGGTGGCTATGATTTCCACAGGCATGGAGTAGAGGGCATGTGTGTGGAGTGGGGAGGTGTTCTCTGTGGTAGCCATCCTTTTTTTTTTTTTCCTCTCCAGCCTTACATCTTTTCAACACTTAACTAATTTTTCAAGTATTTTCTTTGATACCTGGCACCCCAGAGTTTTACTTGCTCATAATAACACTTCATAAAGCGTATCTTTTCAGCACTCACCTCCTTCACAAAGCTAGGAACTTTGTGAGGGCATAGAAACCATTTCTAATGTGGGCTCATGTGTTGGCAGCCAGAACAGCGGATTCCACACACCAGGTTCCCACTCAATGATCAGAAGGATGAGTGGATTCTCATTCTTTAAATGCCTCCTCTCCTACCCTCTTTATGCTAAAGATCAAACCCAGGACCTTGTGCATGCTAGATAAGCATTGTACCATTGAGCCGCACCCCAGTCATCCTGCCAATACTCTAGTCAATACTCAGGATGAGCTGTTTCCATCTCATTGTCCTAGAGTGACAAAGGAAGAAGCTCGTATTCTGATATCCCCACATGCTTAGACCCTGTCAGCAGCCAGATGTTTGGCAGGATGCTGTCAACTCAGCAATTCTCCACTCATGTCCCTTGAGGAAACCATTCACCTTATCACCGCAGACAGAGTGAGGACTCCCATCTGTTACAGCTTAGAGCTGAAACTTCATAATCACATCGGCTCACAGTCTGCATATCAGATTTCCTTGTTTTAGGGAGCACTTAGCGAGATTTTGCTTCCCTTTTATTGTTGTTTTTCTGTCTAGCAAGTGACCGTATTTCATCTCCACTGAGACACAATGAAAGAAATTTCCAAGCAAATTTGTTGCTTAATGATTCTAGGGAAGGTGCTTCGAACCACAAATGTCTTCCTACAAAGCTGCAAAGGAGCCAGGCTCCATGAAGCTCCAATCAGTACAAAGGAATGGCAGAACTCTTGCTCTAAGTCAGCACTCAGCAGAAGGTGGTAATAGCATCAGAGGGGCTCACACCATGAGCAGAGCTCCAGTGTAAAAGTTAGTGGCCTTTGAAAATGGATGAAAAGGTTTCCAAAGACATCAGCAAGGACAAGATTTAAATTACAGGACAAGTCCTCAAACATGAGCCTATGGGACTTTTAAGTGTCTCAGGAAATTGCTAAAGAAGTGCTCCCTGACTTATTGTCAAACTCCTGAATGCTTGCATGATCAACAAACTTGCTTCTCCATTTTTTTATATGTAGACCAAAAGTCCTAGCCTTCTCAAGGTAGAGAAAAGAGGGTGAATTTCATATTATTTGAGCATTAAGAAATAAACATGTTCATACTGTTGTTCGTCCTAAGGGGTTGCAAACCCTTCAGCTCCTTCGGTCCTTTCTCTAACTCCTTCACTGGGGACTGTGTACTCAGTTCAATGAATGGCTATGAGCCTCTACATCTGTATTAGTCAGGTATTGTCAGAGCCTCTCAGGAGATAGCTATATTTAGGCTGGCTTGTCCTTCCTTCATACATGGTGGGACTGAATGTTTTGGCAGCATGTATATAGTAGAGGATTGCAAATTCTGTCATCAATAGGAGGAGAGGATCTCGGCCTTGTGAAGGTTTTGTGCCCCAGTGTAGGTGAATGCCAGGGCCAATAAGTGGGAGAGGGTGGAATGGCAGGCATGGGGAGGGGGGAGGCAACAGGGGTTTGTTCTTGTTTTTGTTTGTTTGTTTGTTTTTTGGAGGGGAAACTGGGAAAGGATAAATTTACATGTAAATAAAAAAAATCTAATGAAAAAAAAATAAACATGTGTTCATTCAGTTACCGTACAACTATTGGACACCACATGACGCAAACACGAATGATCTGATCTTTGCCTCATGGTACTAAGTCTGATAGGAAAAGTAACTATCAAATTATTTACACAAAAATATTTTGTGTTACATACTATAAAAGAAGAGCAGAGATACTATGAGAAAAATGGGGAGTGACTGGATTTGAAGCTGGGGATGCTTGGGAAGCTGAGACTAGGAAGGGAGACTTTAAAAGGAGGGGAATGGTGAGTGCAATAAGCTGAAGAGACACCCTGAAAGCAAAGGAGTAGTCATGAACAAGAGATTTGGGGGTGGTTCTCAAGATTGGCAGATGGCTCCTGTCATTGTAGGCCATGGATGCCACCTTAAGGAATGTCTTGAGTTAGCCCTAAGACTATCAGCCTAAATGCCCACCTACTCCAAAGGCTCAGACAGAGTGCATGGAGGATTAAATAGTTGTCAGAAGTGAGAATAACAGTAAGCTTTGGTGCATTTCCCCATAGTTGTGAGCACTCATTGCTTAAAGCACAAGGCTTCAGATCAAGATAGTAACTGTGGGTTTATATCTTACTCCTTTTTAAATATTACTCTTATTATTATGTGTATGGTGTGTTTTGCCTACATGTATGTCTTTCCACCACATGCTTGCCTGGTATTTCCAGAGGCCAGAAGAAGGCATTAGATTTCCTGAAACTGGAGTTATAGATGGTTGTGAACTGCTATTTGAATGCTGGGAATTGAATCTGGATTCTCTGGAAGACTACCCAGAGCTCTTAACCACTGGAGCCATCTCTCCAGCCTTTCTGCTCATTGGCATCCAGTGAACAATTTGGTGGTAAGTCCTGAAGGATACTATCTCATGTCCATAGAAGTGATGTCTATACGCATATCCTGAACCCAGGCACTTGGTTCAGGAGTGCATTTCTGAAGTTCTGAATCTGTGCTCATCTCCTAAGGCAATGGCCAAAGAATCACTATGTTCCTACGTGGGAGCACTCAGCATAATCCACGTCACATGAACCATGCCCAAAATGTTCACTGTCATATTTTCCAGTATCTCTTAAAAGAAATTTCTTACAATTGAACAACTGCTTCATGATTAGGACTGCTGTCCTGAAAGCCTCATTTAATCACCCTTAAGTCCTGGGAGGTGGCTGACATTATGTCTATTCAACACAGAGACATACCTTGAGCATCTTGTTCCAGAGTTGAGGCTTATGAAGATTAGGCAAGGGATCAGGAGTGAGCTTCCTTGATCCTAAAGAAAGATGACCAGGCCTCATCTGTGGACCAGAAGGAACAATTGTCTTGTGCCCATGGTCATCATAGAGGGTTGGATGACCTGAGATGAACTTCCCATTTTCCTGATTGAATTTTTCCATCTCTAGAAGGTATAAGGGTAAAGAACCCAAGGATCCAGGATACTAACCACTTTTGGAGTTAACAGGATCCTAATTAGATTAAGATTTCTCCTTTAGCCCCATGCCTGCAGGTTCATCTTCTCAGCAGCTGCTCAGACCTCTAACTGGCTACTGTTTGAATATAACCCTCCGAAATTTCCATTGAAATTTAGTCCCCGTTATGGGATATTGAGAAATGTGACCAGATGGGACCTTGGAAAGGCAAACAGCACTTTTCCTTCATGAAATAATTGATTCATTTACAACATTAATGGTTTCTTAGGTTATCCTGAGAGTGAATACGGTCTGAAAGACCTTTTGGTTAAGTCTTTCACAGTTCCCTCTCTTACATGGAGTGCCCTAAACTGCCTTGATATCAGTTAACAAAAAGGATATCACTAGATATAGCCCCCCCAACCCACACCCATGTGCCAAATCCACTCCTTTTTTGATTTGCCAATGTTACAGCACTCCCTACTCTAAACAACAGAGTCTCCCTCCCCCCGAAAATAGTGGACCCAGTGGTTTTAGCTATATTCTAAATAGCTTGGCAAAGTTTTGTAGAGGATGGACTTACTTTTAATGGTTTAAAGAGGCACATCATTGGGGAAGGTACAGACATGAAGCAGCTCACATTTGGGTGGAACAAAAAACAGAGAGAGAGCTGGGAGCAAGGTGAGAGTATAAATCCATTTGAACACCTCCTAGCAACTCACTTCCCAAGGCAAGGCCTCCTAAAGGTTCCCCAACTCATAAAGTGCCACAAGCTTGGATTCAAATGTTTCAACCCATAAGCAGTGGGGGACATTTCATATCCTAACCTCAGCACCTGATAAGAGAGGCTTGGGATGTTCAAATAGAGCCACTGGACATCAGCTCATTTAAAGATAGCATCTCTCTAAAGCTATATACTTCTCACCACACCTTACTGTTTCAGATTTCCTTGGGGGAGAGGATGTGGATATACAATACTCTAGAAGTTACTACAGAAAGCACATAGAATAATTTTTTATATTCTGTACTAACAAAAATATCTCACTCAAAGAAACATTAAAAATGTAAATGGCCAATATCACACATTACATGATTAATTGAATTCTAGTTTTTCAGCACAGCCACCTTCATTTGATATTCCACCCATAAATAATGCCCAGCGCTCCTCTCTGACGATGATATGAAATTAGAGACAAAGACATGTGACTCCTACAGGGAAGAACAAAGGAGATTGTAACTCAATTTACTTATTTTTTTTTTTTTTTAAAAAAATAGCTGTTATTTGAGTAAATTTTCAGCAGTCAATACAGCATTCCTGTAGGGCTCCTCCATCCCTGGGTGGCCTTTAATTTCATTTGCATATTGGACAGTCAGCACTTTTTCCTACTGTAATCAAACTTGCCCCAAACCAAGCTGGTTTTCTGTAGCAAGGGTGTTTTAAATACAAGAAAAGCCGACTATTACAAAAAGCATGAGAGCATTGTGAGAATACCAGTAAGCTCTTCTTCCCCAGGACAGAGGGCCTGGTAGGAATGAGCCCTCAGCAGCAAGGTGCCTGCAGGCTCTGTCCTTACCAATCATGACTTGCACATCTCAGACATGATTTGAATTCCTTTTTTTTTTTTTTTTTTTTTTTTTTTTGGGGGGGTGGGATTGGAGACAGGGTTTCTCTGTGAATCCTTGGCTGTCCTGGAAGTCACTCTGTAGACCAGGCTGGCCTCAAACTTAGAAATCCACCTGCCTCTGCTTCTCAAGTGCTGAGATTAAATGCATATGCCACCACTGCCCAGCTTTGAATCTTTTTAAAGTCTTAGTATTTCAATTATTAAAATGTGTGTGCTGACACATGACCTTCATGTACCATTCTCTGCTCAGTGTTGTCTTTCTCTATTCTTCTCTGGTGGGTGTGCTTCTCTCCCTCTCTTCTAATGGTGTAGCATCTCTCTTTTCAGCATCTGATTCATCAGGATGAGGAGCTCAGGGTCCTGTTCACAGTTTGACCTTTCCACATGCTCATTCCTATCTATTTCAAACCCAAGGAAAAAGGGCTGCATTTTTCTTTCTGCAACTGACAACGTTTTTTTAGGGGAGGGAACAGAGAAGGGAGGCAAATAGCTAAGCAGTTCACCTTTCAGCTGTTTTGAGATATTAAAAAAAAAAAAAGGATTCTGCATCTCTTCATTGGAGGTGAGAATAATTCATGTACAACAAATTCATACTTAAGGAGTTTTACTGTGAAATTTTACTCTGTTCTTTTCTATATATGGGAAGGAAAATCATTGTCTTGTAGATGTTGGTGAAGAAAAAAACTGATTTAATTAGACCCCACTGAAGACCCACAATTTTATCCCTGGAACCGGAATGCCCTCACTTTGTTGCATGAGTCAACAGCTCTGTCTGCAGAGCTGGATTCGTATGAGTCTAAGGATCCAGAGTTATTTGTGCTACTCAAAAGAGCTGTCAGCACACAGATTCTATGAATTTCGTAGCACTATATTTGGTAGACAGCATAATAAGTGTGAAGCTGTTTGAATGCTTGTCTTTTTGTAACAAAAATGTAAGAATTTAGTCTATTCTAGAGATGAAACAAAACTGTAGGGTTTTTTGTCTCTTAAAAATTTAAATATTATATTGAAAAATTTTAAAACTACTACTCCTAGACTTTAACAAAAGCAGACACCTACTTTACATTTCTTCCTATCACAACTTTTAATTATATATGATACACATCATGTCTACAGTAAATACAAATGAAACCTATGAAGCCAGGCAGTCCTTTCCTCTTCTCTTTCTCTTCATCCTCTTCTAATTACCAGTATGTGTTCATTGGCCTGAAAACACTTCAC